>CM063160.1:899946-1177950 GCA_031885435.1 Passerculus sandwichensis | reverse complement strand
ACACATCTCGTGAGAGTTCCTGGGTTGGGTTTTGGGGGGTCCTGGGGTTATTTGGGGTTCTGAGTTGGGTTTTGGGGTTATTTGGGGTCAGGCTTTGGGATTTTGGGGTTGTTTGGGGTCCTGAGTTGGGTTTTGGGGTTATTTGGGGTCAGACTTTGGGATTTTGGGTTATTTGGGGTCCTGAGTTGGGTTTTGGGCTTATTTGGGGTCCTGGGTTGGGTTTTGGGGTTATTTGGGGTCCCGAGTTGGATTTTGGGGTTATTTGGGTTCCTGAGTTGGGTTTTGGGGTTATTTGGGGTCAGACATTGGGATTTTGGGTTATTTGGGGTCCCGGGTTGGGTTTTGGGGTTATTTGGGGTCCCGGGTTGGGTTTTGGGGTTATTTGGGGTCCTGAGTTGGGATTTTGGGTTATTTGGGGTCCCAGGTTGTGTTTTGGGGGTTATTTTCACCCCCGAGGAGTTCTGGGGGGATCATTTCCGTGGCTTTGCCCCTCTCCATCTCCTTTTGGGGCTGTCTCTGCTCAACGCGATCATCCCCAAACGTGCCGTGACCCCTCCCAAACCCCAATTTTTTTTCCCCTTTTTTTTTTCCCCTTTTTTTTTTTCCCCCCCACCACAGCGAGGCCCCCGCCTCCCCCAGCACGCGCGAAGCCATCCAGGGCATGCTCTGCATGGCCAACCTGCCCGCGGGGACCCCCCTGGGACCCCCCAGCTGGTGGGGAGGGGGTGGGGGCAGCGAAAGGGGGGGGCCCGGGGGGTCCGGGGGTGCCCGCAGAGCCCCCCCCGCCCCCCGGAGCACCGACAGCGAGGCCGAGGGGAGCCTGGACGAGCAGGACAGCCTGGGGGCCTGCTTCAAGGACGCTGAGTATAGTGAGTGTCACCCCAAAAATACCCCAAAAATAGCCCAAAACCACCCCAAAACCACCCCAAAAATATCCCAAAACCACCCTGCTTCAAGGACGCTGAGTACAGTGAGTGTCACCCCAAAAATGTCCTAAAAATACCCCAAAAATAGCCCAAAATCACCCCAAAAATACCCCAAAAATAGCCCTAAACCACCCCAAAACCACCCTGCTTCAAGGACGCTGAATATAGTGAGTGTCACCCCAAAAATGTCCTAAAAATACCCCAAAAATAGCCCAAAAACATCCCAAAACCACCCTGCTTCAAGGACGCTGAGTACAGTGAGTGTCACCCAAAAAATGTCCTAAAAATACCCCAAAAATAGCCCAAAATCACCCCAAAACCACCCTGCTTCAAGGATGCTGAATATAGTGAGTGTGACCCCAAAAACCACCCCAAAAATAGCCCAAAAACATCCCAAAACCACCCTGCTTCAAGGACGCTGAGTACAGTGAGTGTCACCCAAAAAATGTCCTAAAAATACCCCAAAAATAGCCCAAAATCACCCCAAAACCACCCTGCTTCAAGGACGCTGAATATACTGAGTGTGACCCCAAAAACCACCCCAAAAATACCCCAAAACGACCCCAAAACCACCTTGCTTAAAGGACGCTGAGTACAGTGAGTGTCGCCCCAAAAATGTCCTAAAAATACCCCAAAAATAGCCCAAAAACAGCCCAAAACCACCCTGCTTCAAGGATGCTGAATATAGTGAGTGTCACCCCAAAAATACCCCAAAAATACCCCAAAAATAGCCCAAAATCACCCCAAAACCACCCTGCTTCAAGGACGCTGAGTACAGTGAGTGTCACCCCAAAAATGTCCTAAAAATACCCCAAAAATACCCCAAAAATACCCCACAAATAGCCCAAAAATAGCCCAAAACCACCCCAAAATCACCCTGCTTCAAGGATGATGAATATAGTGAGTGTCACCCCAAAAATGTCCTAAAAATACCCCAAAAACCACCCCAAAAATACCCCAAAACCACCCTGCTTCAAGGACGCTGAGTATAGTGAGTGTCACCCCAAAAACCACCCCAAAAATACCCCAAAAATACCCCAAAATCACCCTGATTCAAGGATGCTGAATACAGTGAGTGTCACCCCCAAAAATGTCCTAAAAATACCCCAAAAATACCCCAAAAATACCCCACAAATAGCCCAAAAATATCCCAAAAATATCCCAAAACCACCCTGCTTCAAGGACGCTGAGTACAGTGAGTGTGACCCCAAAAATGTCCTAAAAATACCCCAAAAATACCCCAAAAATACCCCAAAAATTTCCCAAAAATACCCCAAAACCACCCCAAAGCCACCCTGCTTCAAGGATGCTGAATACAGTGAGTGTCACCCCCAAAAATATCCTAAAAATACCCCAAAATCACCCCAAAATCACCCTGCTTCAAGGATGCTGAGTATAGTGAGTGTCACCCCAAAAATGTCCTAAAAATACCCCAAAAATACCCCAAAACCACCCTGCTTCAAGGTTGCTGAGTATAGTGAGTGTGATCCCAAAAATACCCTAAAAATACCCCCCAAAAATAGCCCAAAAACACCCTGCTTCAAGGACGCTGAGTATAGTGAGTGTCACCCCAAAAATACCCCAAAATCACCCCAAAAATAGCCCAAAAACATCCCAAAACCGCCCTGCTTCAAGGACGCTGAGTATAGTGAGTGTGACCCCAAAAATGTCCTAAAAATACCCCAAAAAATACCCCAAAAATACCCCAAAACCACCCTGCTTCAAGGACGCTGAGTATAGTGAGTGTCACCCCAAAAATACCCCAAAAATAGCCCAAAAATAGCCCAAAATCATCCCAAAACCACCCTGCTTCAAGGACGCTGAGTACAGTGAGTGTCACCCCAAAAAATGTCCTAAAAATACCCCAAAAACACCCCAAAAATATCCCAAAACCACCCTGCTTCAAGGACGCTGAATATAGTGAGTGTCACCCAAAAATATCCTAAAAATACCCCAAAAATACCCCAAAATCACCCCAAAACCACCCTGCTTCAAGGATGCTGAATATAGTGAGTGTGACCCCAAAAATGTCCTAAAAATACCCCAAAATTACCCCAAAACCACCCCAAAATCACCCTAAAACCACCCTGCTTCAAGGATGCTGAATATAGTGAGTGTCACCCCAAAAATACCCCAAAAATAGCCCAAAACCACCCTGCTTCAAGGACGCTGAGTATAGTGAGTGTGACCCAAAAATATCCTAAAAATACCCCAAAATCACCCCAAAACCACCCCAAAAATACTCTCAAAGCACTCTGCTTCAAGGATACTGAGTACAGTGAGTGTGACCCCAAAATCACCCCAAAAATACCCCAAAACCATCCTGCTTCAAGGATGCTGAGTATAGTGAGTGTGACCCCAAAAATGTCCTAAAAATACCCCAAAAATAGCCCAAAATAACCCCAAAATCACCCCAAAACCACCCTGCTTCAAGGACGCTGAGTATAGTGAGTGTCACCCCAAAAATGTCCTAAAAATACCCCAAAAATAGCCCAAAAACACCCCAAAACCGCCCTGCTTCAAGGACGCTGAGTACAGTGAGTGTCACCCCAAAAATGTCCTAAAAATACCCCAAAATCACCCCAAAAATACCCCAAAAATACCCCAAAATCACCCCAAAAATACCCCCAAAATACCCCAAAATCACCCCAAAACCACTCTGCTTCAAGGACGCTGAGTATAGTGAGTGTGACCCCAAAAATGTCCTAAAAATACCCCAAAAATCTCCCCAAAACCACCCCAAAATCACCCCAAAACCACCCTGCTTCAAGGATGCTGAATACAGTGAGTGTGACCCAAAAAATACCACAGAAACCACCCCAAAAATACCCCAAAAATAGCCCAAAACCACCCTGCTTCAAGGATGCTGAGTATAGTGTGTGACCCCAAAAATACCCCAAAATCACCCCAAAAATACCCCAAAACCACCCCCAAAATACCCCAAAAATACCCCAAAAATACCCCAAAACCACCCTGCTTCACGGATGCTGAGTATAGTGAGTGTGACCCAAAAATATCCTAAAAATACCCCAAAAATAGCCCAAAAACATCCCAAAATCATCCCAAAACCACCCTGCTTCAAGGATGCTGAGTATAGTGAGTGTCACCCCAAAAATGTCCTAAAAATACCCCAAAAATACCCCAAAATCTCCCCAAAATCAACCTGCTTCAAGGACGCTGAGTATAGTGAGTGTCACCCCAAAAATGTCCTAAAAATAGCCCAAAAACATCCCAAAACCACCCTGCTTCAAGGATGCTGAATATAGTGTCACCCCAAAAATACCCCAAGATCACCCCAAAATCACCCCAAAACCACCCTGCTTCAAAGATGCTGAATACAGTGAGTGTCACCCCAAAAATATCCTAAAAATACCCCAAAAATACCCCAAAAATACTCTCAAAGCTCTCTGCTTCAAGGATAATGAGTACAGTGAGTGTCACCCGAAAAATACCCCAAAACGACCCCAAAAATACCCCAAAATCACCCCAAAATCACCCTGCTTCAAGGATACTGAGTACAGTGAGTGTGACCCTAAAAACCTCCCAAAAATACCCCAAAAATATCCAAAAATCCCCCCAAAAATACCCCAAAAATGCCCTGATTCAAGGATGCTGAGTTCAGTGAGTGTGACCCCAAAACATCCCCAAAACACCCCAAAAGCGACCAAAACCACACCAAAAAAAATCCCAAAATATTCAAAAAAAATCCCCCAAAACCATCATAAAATACTCCCAAAACACCACATAAATACCCCAAAACACCCCAAAAATACCCCAAAATCACCCCAAAACCACCCTGTTTCAAGGATGCTGAGCACAGTGAGTGTGACCCCAGAACCATCCTCAAAATACCCCAAAAATATCCAAAAATACCCCCAAAAATACCCAAAAAATCCAGCTTCAAGGATGCTGAGTACAGTGAGTGTCACCCCAAAAATACCCCAAAACCACCCCAAAAATCCCCCCAAAAATACCCCAAAAATGCCCTGATTCAAGGATGCTGAGTTCAGTGAGTGTCACCCCAAAACATCCCCAAAACAGCGACCAAAACCACACCAAAAAAATCCCAAAATATTCAAAAAAATCCCCCAAAACCATCATAAAACACTCCCAAAACACCACATAAACACCCCAAAAATGTTCCCGGATCACCCCAAAACCAGCCCCGAACCCCTCTGAACCCCAATTTTTCTCCCCCCTCTCAGTTTATCCCTCACTGGAGTCGGACGAGGACGACCCTGCCCTGAAATCGCTCCCCAAAAAGAAGAAGGTGACGGACGACGCCCCCTGGAGCCCCAAAGGTTTGGGGGAAAATTCAGAGATTTTGGGGGGTCCTTGGGGGGATTTCAGGGGGTTTTGGGGGGAAATTTGTGGATTTTGGGGGTCCCAGGGGCAGGGCTGGGTTAGGTTTGCTCGATGTCGGATTTTGGGGTGTCCCTCCTTTGTTTAGTGCCTGATTTTGGGGTGTCCCCGCTTAATTTATGCTCTGATTTTGGGGTGTCCCCATTTATTCCATGCTCTGATTTTGGGGTGTCCCCTGTTTTGTGTCTGATTTTGGGGTGTCCCCTGTTCCCTGCCTAATTTTGGGGTACCCCCCTGTTTTGTGTCTGATTTTTGGGGTCCCCCTGTTCCGTGTCTGATTTTGGAGTGTTTCATTTATTCCATGTCTGATTTTGGGGTGTCCCGTGTTCCCTGTCTGATTTTGGGGTGTCCCCTGTTCTGTGTCTGATTTTGGAGGGTCCCATTTATTCCATGTCTGATTTTGGGGTGTCCCCGTTTATTCCCTGCCTAATTTTGGGGTGTCCCCTGTTCCATGCTCTGATTTTGGGGTGTCCCCATTTATTCCCTGTCTGGTTTTGGGGTGTCCCCTGTTCCATGCTCTAATTTTGGGGTGTCCCCCTTTGTTTCATGTCTGATTTTGGGGTGTCCCCATTTATTCCATGTCTGATTTTGGGGTGTCCCCCTTTATTCCCTGCCTGATTTTGGGGTGTCCCCATTTATTCCCTGTCTGATTTTGGGGTGTCCCCTGTTCCGTGTCTGATTTTGGGGTGTCCCATTTATTCCCTGCCTGATTTTGGGGTGTCCCCCTTGTTCCATACTCTGATTTTGGGGTGTCCCCTGTTCCGTGTCTGATTTTGGGGTGTCCCCATTTATTTCCTGTCTGATTTTGGGGTGTCCCCTGTTCTGGTATCTGATTTTGGGGTGCTCCCCCTGTTCCATGCTCTGATTTTGGGGTGTCCCCGGTTCCGTGTCTGATTTTGGGGTGTCCCCCCTGTTCCCTGTCTGATTTTGGGGTGTCCCCTGTTCCATGCTCTGATTTTGGGGTGTCCCCCGTTCCGTGTCTGATTTTGGGGTGTCCCCTTTTATTTCCTGTCTGATTTTGGGGTGTCCCCCTTTGTTCCATGCTCTGATTTTGGGGTGTCCCCCTTTGTTCCATGTCTGATTTTGGGGTGTCCCCATTTATTCCATGCTCTGATTTTGGGGTGTCCCCTGTTCCGTGTCTGATTTTGGGGTGTCCCCTGTTCCATGCTCTGATTTTGGGGTGTCCCCATTTATTCCCTCTCTGATTTTGGGGTGTCCCCTGTTCCATGCCCTGATTTTGGGGTGTCCCCTGTTCCGTGTCTGATTTTGGGGTGTCCCCCTTTGTTCCATGCTCTGATTTTGGGGTGTCCCCGTTTATTCCCTGCCTGATTTTGGGGTGCTCCCCCTGTTCCATGCTCCAATTTTGGGATGTCCCCCTTTATTCCATGCTCTGATTTTGGGGTGTCCCCTGTTCCCTGTCTGATTTTGGGGTGTCCCCTGTTCCATGTCTGATTGTGGGGTGTCCCCCTTTGTTCCGTGTCTGATTTTGGGGTGTCCCCTTTTATTCCCTGCCTAATTTTGGGGTGTCCCCTGTTCCATGCTCTGATTTTGGGGTGTCCCCATTTATTCCCTGCCTGATTTTGGGGTGTCCCCCTTTGTTCCCTGTCTGATTTTGGGGTGTCCCCATTTATTCCATGCTCTGATTTTGGGGTGTCCCCTGTTCTGTGTCTGATTTTGGGGTGTCCCCCGTTCCGTGTCTGATTTTGGGGTGTCCCTTGTTCCATGCTCTGATTTTGGGGTGTCCCCGTTTATTCCCTGTCTGATTTTGGGGTGCTCCCTCTGTTCCGTGTCTGATTTTGGGGTGTCCCATTTATTCCCTGCCTGATTTTGGGGTGTCCCGTGTTCCATGCTCTGATTTTGGGGTGTCCCCCTTTATTCCATGTCTCTGATTTTGGGGTGTCCCCTGTTCCCAGCCTGATTTTGGGGTGTCCCCCTTTATTCCATGCTCTGATTTTGGGGTGTCCCCTGTTCCATGCTCTGATTTTGGGGTGTCCCCTGTTCCATGCTCTGATTTTGGGGTGCTCCCCCTGTTCCCTGTCTGATTTTGGGGTGTCCCCTGTTCCGTGTCTGATTTTGGGGTGTCCCCATTTATTTCCTGTCTGATTTTGGGGTGTCCCCTGTTCCCTGTCTGATTTTGGGGTGTCCCCTGTTCCGTGTCTGATTTTGGGGTGTCCCCATTTATTCCCTGCCTGATTTTGGGGTGTCCCCTGTTCCATGTCTGATTTTGGGGTCTCCCCCTTTGTTTCATGTCTGATTTTGGGGTGTCCCCATTTATTCCCTGCCTGATTTTGGGGTCTCCCCCTTTGTTTCATGTCTGATTTTGGGGTGTCCCCGTTTATTCCCTGCCTAATTTTGGGGTGCTCCCCCTGTTTCCTGTCTGGTTTTGGGGTGTCCCCATTTATTCCATGTCTGACTTTATGGTGTCCCCTGTTTTGGTATCTGATTTTGGGGTGCTCCCCCTGTTCCATGCTCTGATTTTGGGGTGTCCCCCGTTCCGTGTCTGATTTTGGAGTGTCCCCTTTTCCCTGTCTGATTTTGGAGTGTTCCATTTATTCCATGTCTGATTTTGGGGTGTCCCCTTTTATTTCCTGTCTGATTTTGGGGTGTCCCATTTATTCCATGCTCTGATTTTGGGGTGTCCCCTCTTAATTTATGCTCTGATTTTGGGGTGTCCCCCTTTATTCCCTGCCTAATTTTGGGGTACCCCCCTGTTTTGTGTCTGATTTTTGGGGTCCCCCTGTTCTGTGTCTGATTTTGGGGTGTCCCCCTTTATTCCCTGCCTGATTTTGGGGTGTCCCCCGTTCCATGTCTGATTTTGGGGTGTCCCCATTTATTCCATGCTCTGATTTTGGGGTGTCCCCTGTTCCGTGTCTGATTTTGGGGTGTCCCCTGTTCCCTGTCTGATTTTGGGGTGTCCCCCTGTTCCATGTCTCTGATTTTGGAGTGTCCCATTTATTCCCTGCCTGATTTTGGGGTGTCCCCCTGTTCCATGCTCTGATTTTGGGGTGTCCCCCTTTGTTCCGTGTCTGATTTTGGGGTGTCCCCGTTTATTCCATGCTCTGATTTTGGGGTGTCCCCTGTTCTGTGTCTGATTTTGGGGTGTCCCATTTATTCCATGCTCTGATTTTGGGGTGTCCCCCGTTCCGTGTCTGATTTTGGGGTGTCCCCCTTTATTCCATGCTCTGATTTTGGGGTGCTCCCCCTGTCCCATGCTCTGATTTTGGGGTGTCCCCTGTTCCGTGTCTGATTTTGGGGTGTCCCCATTTATTCCATGCTCTGATTTTGGGGTGTCCCCTTTTATTTCCTGTCTGATTTTGGGGTGTCCCTTTGTTCCATGCTCTGATTTTGGGGTGTCCCCTGTTCCCTGCCTGATTTTGGGGTGTCCCCTCTTAATTTATGCTCTGATTTTGGGGTGTCCCCCGTTTTGGTATCTGATTTTGGGGTGTCCCCCTTTATTCCCTGCCTAATTTTGGGGTGCCCCCCCGTTCCATGCTCTGATTTTGGGGTGTCCCTGTTTATTCCCTGCCTGATTTTGGGGTGTCCCCATTTATTCCATGTCTGATTTTGGGGTGTCCCCCGTTCCGTGTCTGATTTTGGGGTGTCCCCATTTATTCCCTGTCTGATTTTGGGGTGTCCCCTGTTCCATACTCTGATTTTGGGGTGTCCCCCTTTATTCCCTGCCTAATTTTGGGGTACTCCCCTGTTTCATGTCTGATTTTCAGGGTCCCCCTGTTCCATGCTCTGATTTTGGGGTGTCCCCTGTTCCCTGTCTGATTTTGGGGTGTCCCCATTTATTCCATGCTCTGATTTTGGGGTGTCCCCTGTTCCATGCTCTGATTTTGGGGTGTCCCCTGTTCCATGCCCTGATTTTGGGGTGTCCCCGTTTATTCCCTGTCTGATTTTGGGGTGTCCCCTGTTCTGTGTCTGATTTTGGGGTGTCCCCTGTTCCGTGTCTGATTTTGGGGTGTCCCCCTTTGTTCCATGCTCTGATTTTGGGGTGTCCCCATTTATTCCATGCTCTGGTTTTGGGGTGTCCCCGTTTATTCCCTGCCTGATTTTGGGGTGTCCCCCTTTGTTCCGTGTCTGATTTTGGGGTGTCCCCAGCCCGGGTGACGCCGTCGCTGCCCCGGCAGAGCCGCCCGGTGCGGGAGGGGACGCGCGTGGCCTCGGTGGAGACCGGGCTGGCGGCGGCCGCTGCCAAACTGGCCCAGCAGGTGAACTGGGAGCACTGGGAGCAACTGGGAGCACTGGGAGCAACTGGGAGCACTGGGATGAACTGGGAGCACTGGGAGCACTGGGATGAACTGGGAGCAACTGGGAGCACTGGGATGAACTGGGAGCACTGGGAGCAACTGGGAGCGCTGGGAGCACTGGGAGGAACTGGGAGCACTGGGAGGAACTGGGAGCACTGGGAGCAACTGGGAGCACTGGGAGGAACTGGGAGCACTGGGATGAACTGGGAGCAACTGGGAGCACTGGGATGAACTGGGAGCACTGGGAGGAACTGGGAGCGCTGGGAGGAACTGGGAGCACTGGGATGAACTGGGAGCACTGGGAGGAACTGGGAGCACTGGGATGAACTGGGAGGAACTGGGAGCACTGGGAGGAACTGGGAGCACTGGGAGGAACTGGGAGCACTGGGAGGAACTGGGAGCACTGGGATGAACTGGGAGCAACTGGGAGCACTGGGATGAACTGGGAGCACTGGGAGGAACTGGGAGCAACTGGGAGCACTGGGATGAACTGGGAGCACTGGGGTGAACTGGGAGCACTGGGAGGAACTGGGAGCACTGGGATGAACTGGGAGCACTGGGAGGAACTGGGACCACTGGGAGCAACTGGGAGCACTGGGAGGAACTGGGAGCACTGGGAGGAACTGGGAGCACTGGGAGGTACTGGGAGCACTGGGAGGAACTGGGAGCACTGGGAGCAACTGGGAGCACTGGGGTGAACTGGGAGCACTGGGATGAACTGGGAGCACTGGGATGAACTGGGAGCACTGGGGTGAACTGGGAGCACTGGGATGAACTGGGAGCACTGGGATGAACTGGGAGCAACTGGGAGGAACTGGGAACACTGGGATGAACTGGGAGCAACTGGGAGGAACTGGGAACACTGGGATGCACTGGGATGCACTGGGAGAAACTGGGAGCAACTGGGAGCACTGGGAGGAACTGGGAGCAACTGGGAGCACTGGGATGAACTGGGAGCACCGGGATGAACTGGGAACACTGGGATGGGGGCTTTGGTGTTTTGGGGGGGCATTTAGGGGGTCCTGGGGGGGTTTAGGTGAGTTCAGGGGGATTTGGGGTGACTTTGGGGGTGGTTTGGGGGGATTTCGGGGTGCCAAACTGGCCCAGCAGGTGAACTGGGAGCACTGGGAGGAACTGGGAACACTGGGATGGGGAATTTGGGGTTTTGGGGGGGCATTTAGGGGGTCCAGGGGCTGTTTGAGGGGAGTTCAATGGGATTTGAGGGTGATTTTGGGGGTGGTTCGGGGGGATCCCCCAAACCCACCCATAAATCCCCCCAGACCCTTCAAACCCCCCAAACTCCCCCATAAATCCCTCCCTGATCCCACAAACGCCCCCATAAATCCCACCCAGACCCCTGAAACCCCCACATAAATCCCTCCCAGACCCCCCAAATTCCCCCATAAATCCCACCCAGACCCCTCAAACCCCCCCAAACTCCCCGATAAATCACCACCCTTACCCCTCATAAATCCCCCCTGAGCCCCCACAACACCCTCATAAATCCCCCCAGACCACTCAAACCCCCCAACCCCCCCAAAAATCCCCTCTGACTCCCCAAACATCCCCATGAACCCCCCATAAATCCCCCGACTCCCCAAACTCCCCCATAAATCCCACCCAGACCCCTCAAACCCCCCAAACTCCCCCATAAATCACCACCCTTACCCCCCATAAATCCCCCCTGACCCCCCAAATTCCCCCATAAATCCCCCCCGACCACTCAAACCCCCCAAACCCCCCCATAAATCCCTCCCTGACCCTACAAACGCCCCCATAAATCCTCTCTGACCCCCAAAATCCTCCCATAAATCCCCTCTGCCCCCCCAAATTTCCCCATAAATCCCACCCAGACCCCTCAAACCCCCCCATAAATCCCTCCCTGACCCCCCAAACTCCTTCATAAACCCCCTCTGACCCCCCAAATTTCCCCATAAATCCCCCCCTGACCCCCCATAAATCCCCTCTGACCCCCCAAAATCCTCCCATAAATCCTCTCTGACCCCCAAATTTCCCCATAAATCCCCCCCTGACCCCCCATAAATCCCCTCTGACCCCCCAAATTTCCCCATAAATCCCCCCCTGACCCCCCATAAATCCCCTCTGACCCCCCAAAATCCTCCCATAAATCCCCTCTGACCCCCAAATTTCCCCATAAATCCCCCCCTGATCCCCCATAAATCCCCTCTGACCCCCCAAATTTCCCCATAAATCCCCCCCCGACCCCCCATAAATCCCCTCTGACCCCCCAAATTTCCCCATAAACCCCCCCCAACCCCCCATAAATCCCCCCAGACCCCCCAAATTCCCCCATTAACGCCCCCTGCCCCCCCATAAATCCCCTCTGATCCCCAAATTTCCCCATAAATCCCCCCCTGCCCCCCCATAAATCCCCTCTGATCCCCAAATTTCCACATAAATCCCCCCCCGACCCCCCATAAACCCCCTCTGCCCCCCCAAATTTCCCCATAAACCCCCCCCGACCCCCCAAATTTCCCCATAAACCCCCCCTGACCCCCCATAAATCCCCTCTGACCCCCCAAACTCCCCCATAAACGCCCCCTGCCCCCCCAGGAGCACCGAAAGCTGCAGCGCAGGAAGGGCCCCCCTGCCAAGCGCCGCCCCCCCTCGCCCCCCTCCCCGGAGGAGGAAGAGGAGGAGGAAGAAGAGGAGGACGAGGAAGACGAGGACGACGAAGAGCCCGAAGCCGAGGCCGAGGCGGGGGAGGCGGAGGCCGAGGCCGAGCTCGGGGGGGGTGAAGCCGAGGCCGAGCCCCCCCCGGAGCCCCCCCCGGAGGCGCCGTACCCCCCCAGCCTGGCCGACCACGAGTACACGGCACGGCCGGGGGGGCCGGGACCCCCGCCCGGGGCTCAGCCCGGCCGAGCCCCCACCCCCATGGCCCCGGGGGTGTTCCTGAGCCAGCGCCGGGGCCCCCCCGGGACGGCGCCCCCCAGCCACGGTGAGCGGCTGCAGGGGGGTCTGGGGGGGTTTTTGGGGGGTGTCTGGGGGGTTTGGGGGGGTTTTGGGGGGCTGCAGGGGGGGTTGGGGGTGGATCTGAGGGGGGTTTGGGGGTGTCTGGGGGGCTGCAGGGGGGTTTGGGGGTGGATCTGAGGGGGGTTTGGGGGTGTCTGGGGGGCTGCAGGGAGGTTTGGGGGTGGATCTGAGGGGGGTTTGGGGGTGTCTGGGGGGCTGCAGGGAGGTTTGGGGGTGTCTGAGGGGGGTTTTGGGGGGCTGCAGGGGGGTTTGGGGGTGGATCTGGGGGGGTTTTGAGGATAGGTGGGGGGGTTTGGGGATAGTTGGGGGGGTTTTGGGGGGCTGCAGGGGGTTTTGGGGGTGGATCTGAGGGGGGTTTAGGGGTGTCTGGGGGGTTTTGGGGGGCTGCAGGGGGGTTTGGGGGTGTCTGGGGGTGTTTTTGGGGGGCTGCAGGGGGGTTTGAGGGTGTCTGGGGGGGTTTTGGGGGCTGCAGGGGGGTTTGGGGTGGATCTGAGGGGGGTTTGCGGATGTCTGGAGGGGTTTTTGGGGGTGTCTGGGGGGTTTACAGGTGTCTGGGGGGGTTTTTGGGGTCTGCAGGGGGGTTTGGGGGTGGATCTGAGGGGGGTTTGGGGGCTGCAGGGGGGTTTGGGGGTGTCTGGGGAGTTTTTGGGGGGCTACAGGGGTTTTAGGGACGGTCTGAAGGGATTTTGGGGGGCGTTCTGTGGGAGCTGAGGGGTTTTGGGGAGTATGGGTTGGTCTGAGGGGTTTTGGGGGGGGTCTTACAGTGCTACAGGGGGGGGTTTGGGGAGGGTCTGAGGAGGAGCTGAAGGGTTTTGGGGGGATTTTGGAATATCTGAGGGGTTTTGGGGTGGGTCCAAAGGGATTTTGGGGGGGGGGGGTCTGTGGGAACTGAAGGGTTCTGGGGGGGGTTGCTGTGGGTTTAGGGGGGTCTCAGGGTGCCGTAGGGGGGTTTTGGGCAGGGTCTGAGGGGATTTGGGGGTGATTCAGGGGGAGCTGAGGGGATTTTGAGGGATTGAGGGGGTTTTGGGGGGATTGAGGGGGTTTTGAGGGGAGTTTCTGTGGGTTTGGGAGATTTTGGGGGGGTATCCCTGGGTCTGGGGGTTTTTGGTGGGGGGTGCTGTGGGTCTGGGGAGGTTCTAGGCTGGATTTGGGGGTTCTGGGATGGTTTTGGGGGGGTCTCTGGGTGCTGTGTCCCCCCCAATCCCGGTGACATTCCCGATCCCGCCCTCAGGGAAGCGCCCCCGGAAGGGTTTGGCCACAGCCAAGCAGCGCCTGGGCCGGATCCTCAAAATCCACCGCAACGGGAAACTGCTGCTCTGAGGGCGGGGCCGGCCACGCCCTGCCAGGCCCCGCCCACCGCAGGCTGAACAATGAACTATGGGCGGGGCTGCTGCAGAAAGGGGCGGGGCCTGATGGAACCGCCCCCATCAGAACAACGGTGTGGCCACTAAAAAGGGCGTGGCTTGTGTTAAGCTCCACCCCTTCAGGTGTGGTCCCACCTGACCCCTCTGAGGCCACACCTGCAATGCGGATCCCACTGAGACCACACCCTGTCACAGCCCAAGCCACGCCCATTGGTCATGTAGGGTTAAAAACAGGCGTGGCTACAATAAAACCACACCCACATAGAGGCAGCCACGCCCATAAAAGGGTGGAGCTGCAATATGGCTCCGCCCACCACGGTTCCCACCTTCCCATTGGCTGTGAATGGGCTGGGGGCGGGGCTTTTGAATTTCCCGACTCCAGGAGCTGAGGCGATTGGACAAGCCCCGCCCCACAGCTGCGGGAGGGGCGGAGCCATCTTTGATTGGTCCCCGCTGGTTTTTTTTTCACCCCTCCCCTAGGTGTCTTCAGGTTGATTGATGGGGCGGGGCCGCTTCCCATTGGCTGCCCCTGTTTTGTAGGCGTGTCCGGAGGTCGCGGCCCCGCCCCCTTCCTTTTGTATTTGTAGAATAAAAAAAGGAAAAAAAAAAAAATCCGGAATTGGTGAAAAATGCCCCGGGCAGGGTCACGTGCCCTCCCTCAGCGCTTCCCGCCGGGCAGATCTCGCGAGACTTCGCGCTTCCCTCAGGCAGCGCTCTCCCGAGATCTTGTCCTCCAGCCGAGGAGGGCGATCCCCAATCTCGCGAGATTTGGAGCCGCACTCAGCCGGCGCTCTCGCGAGAGCCGCGCGCGCCGCCGCCGTTCCCGCCGCTGAGGCAGCGGCCGCGCTCCCCCCGCCCGCCCTCCCCCACCCGCGGCGGGGCCGCTCTCCCGTTGCCGCTCTCGCTTCTCTCTCTTTCTCTCTCCGCGCACCTCTCGCGAGGCTTCGGGGCCGCGCTGCCGCCAGCGCCTCGCGAGATCTCGCTCTCATCAGCGTGCCGGTGAGTGCCGGTGCTTGAGGGGAACGGCGTGGGGCCTGCGGCCTGCGAGGGGAGCGGGGGGGTTGAGCCGCTCTGTGGCGGGCAGATCCTTTCCCCCCCTTCACCATCAGCCCCCCACTCCTCCCGGTATGAGGCGGGATCCGTGAGGGACCGCCTCCCCTCCCCCATACTCCTCACGAAATCTCGCGAGGCTTCCCCAAACTCCCGCCCCACCGCTGGGCGCGCTCTCGCGAGACTTGGCCGCCGCGCCTCTCGCTTTCCCATTGGCTGCCGGCGGCGTCGCCCCGCCTCTCGCTCTCCCCGCGGCGCCGCCTCATCCCGTCCCGCCGGCCGCTCTCGCGGGACTTGCGGCGGCTCTCGCGGGATCTCGGGCCGCGGCCGGGGCTCTGTAAGATGGCGGCGGCGGCAGCGGCGGGACGGGCCCTGGCCGGGCTCTGACCCCCCCCCCCTGCTCTCCCCGCCCGCTTAAGGTACCGGGGCCGGCGGGGCGGGGGGCTTGGCCCGGTGCCGCTGCGGGGCCCGCGGCGTGGGAAGATTGGCGCGCGGCTCCGTCATGAGGGGCCCGCCCCCCCCTCCCACCGCCCCCCCCCCACTCCCCGGCGGCCTCCCGTGATTTGGGGGCTCCTTTCCTTCTCTCACGGCCTCCCTTTCCCTGCCCCCAGCGGCCTCCCCCTATAGGGGCCCCCCTTGAGGGGACTCAGGCGCTTCTCCCCGAGATTTGGGGTGTTTGGCCGCTCCCCCGCCTTAATTTAGCTTTCTCACGTCTTTAGGGTTCTCCCGTATTTTACGGGCGCTTTCTGTGGTTCTCATTATTTAGGGACCCCAGCCTCATTTCTACTCCCCTGCAGTCCCCTCCCATCACTCAGGGTCCCCCTCTTCTCTTTCCCGACATTTGGGGGACCCCTTTAGCCGCCCCCCCTTCCCCATCTTCTAGGCCGTGCTTCCTGCAGCTCCCCGAGATTTAGGATCCCCCCCCTTCTTCAGATCTTTTAGGATTTGGGGGTCTCCTCATTTCCTCCCAGCACTTTTTTCTCTATTGCCGTTTTTTCACATTTTACAGCGATTTTGGGCTGTCACTTCCCACCCTTAAGCTCCCTCACGCTGCGGTTTGGGGGTTCCCTTTTTGGGATCAGCCCTCCCCAATCATTCAGCCGCTCACACGGGACTCCCCCCAATATTTCACACCCCCCTCCCCCAATTCCCCCCTCAGCAGCTCCCGGCTCCCTCCCCCTCGCATCGACCGGGCCGGGCCGAGGATGGACTGGGAGTGATTCCCGGTAAGGGCTCCCCCCGTTGTTACCGGGGCTGGGGGCGGCTTCAGGACCTCCCGGGGGGGGGCGCGACGCGAGAGAATTCTGGGGGGCGGGGGTCTCGCCTCGGGAAGGTTTTTTTTGGGGGGGGGGAAACGGGCTGGGAGCTTCAGCCTTATTTTTTGACGCTTCCCCGGTGGGGGGACACCCCAAAACCGGCCCCCCCAAAGTGATGCGTCACCGTCACCGAACCGGCCGGGCCGGCGGGGGCGGGGGGGGGCACCGGGAGGGGGGGGTGGGGGAGCCCCGGCACGCGGCAGCCTCAGCCCTTAATTACCGTCTCTAATTACAGCCTTTAATTACAACCCCTCGCTGGGTTAATTGGGGTGGGGGGGGCAGTGCGGTTTTGTGGGGGGGGGGGCTCCCGGCGACCCCCCCGGGCACGGCGGGGTTTTGCACATTCATTGTTCAGCCGGTGCCGCGACGTCATCGGGCCGCGGCCGCCGCGGCGCCTGTCGGGACAGCGAGGCCCTGTCGGGACAGCCGGGCCCCGTCGGGACAGCGGGGCTCGGTCGGGACACGGGACACCCCCAAAACAGCGGGAGTTTGGCCCGTGGCGGGGGGGGTGACATCCCGGGGCTCTGTCGCGACACAGGGCCTCTGTCGGGACAGGCAGGGGGCGGGGTTTGACCCGCTGGGGGGGTGGCCCAGGTGTGACACCCCCCCCTCCCCTCACCCCCCCACGTGTGGCCTCAGGCGGAGCACGAGGACCGGAACCCCCAAAATGAAAGTGGATCGGACGAAACTGAAGAAAACCCCCACGGAGGCGGTGAGGGCTTGGGGACAGTCGGGGTGGGGTTGGGGACATTTAGGAAGGGCTTGGGGATGTTCAGGAAGAGCTTGGGGATACTCGAGGTGAGGCTGGGGACAGTCGGGTAGGGGTTGGGGACACTCGGGGTGGGGTTGGGGACAGTCAGGGAGGGGTTGGGGACATTCAGGAAGGGCTTGGGGATGTTCAGGGAGGGCTTGGGGACACTGGGGAGGGCTTGGGGACATTCAGGAAGGGCTTGGGGACACTCGGGGAGGGCTTGGGGACACTCGGGGTGGGGTTGGGGACATTCAGGAAGGGCTTGGGGATGTTCAGGGAGGGCTTGGGGACACTCGGGGTGGACTTGGGGACATTCAGGAAGGGCTTGGGGACACTCGGGGAGGGCTTGGGGACAGTCTGGGAGGGGTTGGGGACATTCAGGAAGGGCTTGGGGATGTTCAGGGAGGGCTTGGGGACACTGGGGAGGGGTTGGGGACGTTCATGGAGGGGTTGGGGACATTCAGGAAGAGCTTGGGGATACTCGAGGTGAGGTTGGGGACATTCAGGGAGGGGTTGGGGACACTGGGGAGGGGTTGGGGACACTCAAGGAGGGGTTGGGGACATTCAGGAAGAGCTTGGGGATACTCGAGGTGAGGCTGGGGACAGTCAGGGAGGGCTTGGGGACATTCAGGGAGGGCTTGGGGACACTCAGGGAGGGGAATTGGACATGTCTGGGAGGGGCATGGGGACACTGGGGAGAGAATTGGGGGTGGTTTAGGGATGTTGGGGATATTCAGGGAGAGGTTGGGGACACTCAGAGAGGGGCTGAGAACAGTCAGGATGGGGTTGGGGACACTTGAGGAGGAGTTGGGGACACTCGGGCTGAGAACAGTCAGGATGGGGTTGGGGACACTCGAGGAGGGCTTGGGGACATTCAGGGAGGGCTTAGGGACACTCAGGAAAGGGCTTGGGGACACTCGAGGAGGGGTTGGGGACACTCAGAGAACAGTCAGGATGGGCTTGGGGACGTTCAGGACGTTCAGGGAGGGCTTGGGGACACTCGAGGAGGGCTTGGGGACACTCGAGGAGGGGTTGGGGACACTCGAGGAGGGGTTGGGGACACTCAGAGAACAGTCAGGATTGGCTTGGGGACGTTCAGGACGTTCAGGGAGGGCTTGGGGACACTCAAGGAGGGGTTGGGGACACTCAAGGAGGGGTTGGGGACACTCAGGGAGGGGAATCGGAGCTGTCTGGGGCCGGATGGGGACATTGGGGGTGGTTTGGGGACATCAGGGGGTGTTGGGGACACTTGGAGAGTGTCGGGGACAGTGTGGGGTTGGAATTGGAGATGTTTGGGGGAGTGGGGACATTGGGAAGGGAACAAGGAGGGTTTGGGGACATTGTGGGGTGTTGGGGACACTCAGGGAACGTCAGGGCTGGTGATTTTGGGGAAACCACAGTACGGGGGTTCACTCTGGGGGGAGCATTGGAGGTTTGGGGGGGGTGTGGGCACTGGGATGGGAATTGGGGGGGGTTTGGGGACATTGGGGGATGTTGGGGACACCGTGAGGGGACAATGTTGAGTTCCCTGTGCCCCCCAGCCCGCCGACTGCCGGGCCCTCATCGAGAAGCTGAAGAGCTGCAGTGATGAACAGCTGGTGACAGAACTGCAGCAGATCAAGACATGGAACATTGGGAAGGTGGGAGGGGACCCCAAAACCTTGATAGGGGGTCCCAAAACCTTGACAGGGGGTCCCAAGACACGTGGGAGCTCCCCAAGAGATTGTCCACAGTTTGGCAGGGCGGTGCTGAGCTTGTCCCCAAACTGGTTATTGCCATTGGGGGGTGTCACCCTGAAGCACCCCCAAATCGCAGGGAGCACCCCCAGATTCGGAGGGGAGCACCCCAGAGTGTTCCTCAAATTAGAGGGGGAGTCCCTGGTTTCAGCTGAGCCCCCTTAGCCCAGTTCTGGGGTTCTCTGGAGGTTTAGAAATGGGAGGATTTCTACATTTCCTGCTGCCCATTCCAGTGTTGGGCCCCCCCCCACTTTTTATTTACCTTTCCCCAAATCTGGGGGGCTCACCAGTGTCCTCACAGCCCCCCAGAAGTGCCTTCATCTCCCATGGCCTCAAGGAGGGGCTGTGACCCCATGTGTAGCCCCAAAACTGGGGAGGGGGTCTGCAGTGTTCACACAGCCCCCCTGGCATAGTAGGGGCACCCCAAAGTTTCCCTGGACAGTGAGGAGGGGTCCCCATTTCCTCTCCATCCTGGAGCTGCTTGGGTGGGAATTTTCTCTCACAGATTCCTAAAACTCCAAGGAAGAACCCCAATATCCCTAAAACAACCCCAATATTCCTGAAACACCGGGGGGAACATCCTATAGACCCCAAAATGTGGGGGTATCTCACTTTCCCCCCAAACACCCGGGGAGGACCCAAATTCTCTCTCAGCCTCCTAAACTCCATTTTATTGCCTTGTACTGGGGAGGGGGCTCAGCTGTGACCTGGGCAGGCTGGGCTGAGATATTGGGGTTCCTCCTTGGAGTTCTGGGGGTCCTCCCTGGGATATGGGGGTTCAGAGAGGCTGGGCTGTACCCAGGGGGCTCAGGGGGTCCCAGGCTGTACCCAGGGGGCTCAGGGGGTTCCAGACTGTGCCCCCAGCCCCACATCCCTCCCCTAACCCCCTCCCCTCAGTGCAAGCTGTACCACTGGGTGGATCTGGGGGTCTGGGTTGGGATTTGGGCCATACCCAGGGGCTCGGGGGGTCCCAGGCTGTGCCCCCAGCCCCACATCCCTCCCCTACCCCCCTCAGTGCGAGCTGTACCCCTGTGTGTACCTGAGGGTCTGGGTTGGGGTCTGGGCCGTACCCAGGGGTTTCAGGGGGTCCCAGGCTGTACCCAGGGGGCTCAGGGGGTCCCAGGCTGTGCCCCCAGCCCCACATCTCCCCCCTGACCCCCCCTCAGTGCGAGCTGTATCACTGGGTGGATCTGGGGGTCTGGGTTGGGATTTGGGCCATACCAGGGGGTCTGGGCCATACCCAGGGGTTTCAGGGGGTCCCAGGTTGTACCCAGGGGTTTCAGGGGGTCCCAGGCTGTTCCTAGGGGGCTCAGGGGGTCCCAGGCTGTACCCAGGGGTTTCAGGGGGTCCCAGGCTGTGCCCCCAGCCCCACATCCCTCCCCTACCCCCCCCTCAGTGCCAGCTGTACCCCTGTGTGTACCTGAGGGTCTGGGTTGGGGTCTGGGCCGTACCCAGGGGGCTCAGGGGGTCCCAGGCTGTTCCTAGGGGGCTCAGGAGGGTCCCAGGTCCCAGGCTGTGCCCCCAGCCCCACATCTTCCCCCTGATCCCCCCTCAGTGCGAGCTGTACCCCTGTGTGTACCTGAGGGTCTGGGTTGGGGTCTGGGCTGTACCCAGGGGTTTCAGGGGGTCCCAGGCTGTGCCCAGGGGTTTCAGGGGGTCCCAGGCTGTACCCAGGGGGCTCAGGGGGTCCCAGGTTGTACCCAGGGGGCTCAGGGGCTCCCAGGCTGTACCCAGGGGTTTCAGGGGGTCCCAGGCTGTTCCTAGGGGGCTCAGGGGGTCCCAGGCTGTGCCCCCAGCCCCACATCTCCCCCCTGACCCCCCCCTCAGTGCGAGCTGTACCACTGGGTGGACCTGAGGGTCTGGGTTGGGGTCTGGGCTGTACACAGGGGTTTCAGGGGGTCTGGGCTGTACCCAGGGGGCTCAGGGGGTCCCAGGTTGTACCCAGGGGGCTCAGGGGGGTCCCAGGCTGTGCCCCCAGCCCCACATCTCCCCCCTGACCGACCCCCCCTCAGTGCCAGCTGCACCCCTGTGTGTACCTGAGGGTCTGGGTTGGGGTCTGGGCCATACCCAGGGGGCTCAGGGGGTCCCAGGCTGTTCCTAGGGGGCTCAGGAGGGTCCCAGGTCCCAGGCTGTGCCCCCAGCCCCACATCTCCCCCCTGACACCCCCTCAGTGCGAGCTGTACCCCTGTGTGTACCTGAGGGTCCTGGGCTGTACCCAGGGGTTTCAGGGGGTCCCAGGCTGTACCCAGGGGGCTCAGGGGGTCCCAGGCTGTACCCAGGGGGCTCAGGGGGTCCCAGGCTGTGCCCCCAGCCCCACATCTCCCCCCTGACCCCCCCCTCAGTGCGAGCTGTACCACTGGGTGGACCTGCTGGACCGCTTCGACGCGCTGCTGGCCGAGGCGGGCCGGCCGGTGGAGGCCATGAGCTGGATGCTGGCCTGCGACCGGCCCGAGCGCCAGCCCCTCAAGGCCCTGCTGCTGGCCCTGCTCAACTTCACCGCCCTGCTCATCGAGTACAGCTTCTCCCGCCACCTCTACAGCTCCATCGAGGTGGGCACACCCCAAACCTGCCTCTCTGAGTGTCCCCAGGCGTGTGTGTGACACGCTGTGACACACCTGTCCTGTCCTGTCCTGTCCCCACAGCACCTGACCACGCTGCTGGCCTCCTCGGACATGCACGTGGTGCTGGCCGTGCTCAACCTGCTCTACGTGTTCAGCAAACGCTCCAACTACATCACCCGCCTGGGCTCCGAGCGCCGCGGGCCCCTGCTGGCCCGCCTGCAGCACCTGGCCGAGGTGGGCGGGGTTTTGGGGGGATTTTGGGGGGTTTTGGGGGGTTTTAGGGGGGTTTGGGGGGCTCAGCAGGGCGGGGATGAACTGGGCTGGTCTTCCTGCAGAGCTGGGGTGGAAAGGAGAATGGATTTGGGCTGGCTGAGTGCTGCAGGGACCTGCACATGATGGTGAGTGGCGGCTGTGGGTCACCTGAGCTCGTGTGGGTCACCTTGTGCTGTCCTGGGATTTGTTGGGACTCATTTGTATCATCTTGTTTTGTCCTGGGGGTCCCCAAAGCTCACCTGAGTCACCTTGTTCTGTTCTGGGGGTCCCCAAAGCTCACCTGAGTCACCTTGTTCTGTTCTGGGGGTCCCCAAAGCTTACCTGAGTCACCTCTGTCCTGTGCTGAGGGTCTCCAAAGCTCACCTGAGTCACCTCGTTCTGTCCTGGGGTTCCCCAAAGCTCACCTGAGTCACCTTTGTCCTGTGCTGAGGGTCCCCAAAGCTCACCTGTGTCACCTTGTTCTGTTCTGGGGGTCCCCAAAGCTTACCTGAGTCACCTCTTTCTGTTCTGGGGGTCCCCAAAGCTCACCTGTGTTACCTTGTTCTGTTCTGCGATTTGCCAGAGCTGACCTGTGTCACTTTATCCTGTCCCAGTGGTCCCCAGAACTCACCTGTGTCACCTTGTTCTGTTCTGGGGGTCCCCCAAAGCTCACCTGTGTCACCTTGTTCTGTCACAGAACTCAGCTGTGTTGCTTTATCCTGTCCTGGGAGGTCCCCAGAACTCACCTGTGTCACTTTGTTCTGTTCTGGGGGTCCCCCAAAGCTCACTTATGTCACCTTGTCCTGTCCCAGAACTCACTTGTGTCACCCTGTGCTGTCCTGGGGGTCCCCAGAACTCACCTGTGTCACCTTGTTCTGTTCTGGGGGTCCCCCAAAGCTCACCTGTGTCACCTTGTCCTGTCCCAGAACTCACTTGTGTCACCCTGTGCTGTCCTGGGGTCCCCAGAACTCATCTGTGTCTCAGAGATTCTTCTCTTATCATTCTTGTCACATCTTGGTGTGACCTTTTCCCAGCATCACCTCATGTGCCTTTGTCACATCCTGAGGCCCTTGATGCCATCCCGGTGTCCCCAACACTGTTTAGTGTCCCCAGTGCTGTCCTGTCCCTCTGTGTCACCTCCCACAGTCCCCAACACCTTCCCTTGTCCCCCAACACCACTTTGTCACCCCCTGTTGCATCCCTCAACACCACTTTGTCACCCCTCATCCCTTTCCCTGTGTCCCAGTGTCCCCAGCCTGGCCCTGTCACCCCAGGGGAGGGGACCCTGCTGTCCCCATCTCACCCCTGTGTGTCCCCCCCAGAAATACCCCCCCAGTGCCACCACCCTGCACTTCGAGTTCTACGCCGAGCCGGGCGTCGAGGTGAAGGTGGACAAGAGGGTGAGTGACACTGGGGACATTTGGGGACATGAGGAGGCCCCCAAAACACCGGGGCCGCCCCTTGACCTCCTGTGACCCCTCCAGGCCACCAGCACCACCCTGCACTACATCCACATCGAGCAGCTGGACAAGGTGAGTGTGGGGGGCACCTTGATTTGGGGAGGGGGCTCTGCTTGGGTCAGCACCCCCCCATTTTGTCCCCTGCCCCCCAGTTTTGTCCACTGCCCCCCTATTTTGTTTCTCTGCACCCGATTTTGTCCCTCCACACCCCAGTTTTGTCCCCTCCCTGCCCCTCAGATTCGTTCTCTGAACCCCATTTTGTCCCCTGTCCCTCAGTTTCATTCTCTGAACCCCATTTTGTCCCCTGCACCCCGGTTTTGTCCCTCTGTACCCAATCTTGTCTGTCCACACCCCAGTTTTGTCCCCTCCCTGGCCCCTCAGTTTCATTCTCTGAACCCCATTTTGTCCCCTGCACCCCAGTTTTGTCCCTCTGCACCCAATCTTGTCTGTCCACACCCCAGTTTTGTCCCCTCCCTGGCCCCTCAGTTTCATTCTCTGAACCCCATTTTGTCCCCTGCACCCCAGTTTTGTCCCTCTGTACCCAATCTTGTCTGTCCACACCCCAGTTTTGTCCCCTGCACCCCAGTTTTGCTTCTGCCCCTCCCAATTTCTCTTTCCTCCCCCAGATCTCAGAGAGCCCCTCGGAGATCATGGAGTCCCTGACCAAGATGTACAGCATCCCCAAGGACAAGCAGGTGCGTGGGGTGACATCAAGGGGACCCTACAGATTGGGGGGTGACCCCCAGACCCTCCCTGACCCCCCCAAATTCTCTGCCCCCCCCCCTCAGATGCTGCTGTTCACCCACATCCGCCTGGCCCACGGCTTCTCCAACCACAAGAAGCGGCTGCAGGCGGTGCAGGCGCGGCTCCACGCCATCTCCATCCTGGGTGGGCTTTAATTAGGGCTTGTTTTAATTGGGGGGTGGGTCTGGGGTGGTCCTGGGGCAGTTGGGGTGACCCCCCCCCCTCTCCGCAGTGTACTCCAACGCGCTGCAGGAGTCGGCCAACAGCATCCTGTACAACGGGCTGATCGAGGAGCTGGTGGATGTGCTGCAGATCACCGACAAGCAGCTGATGGTGAGACCCAGGGCTGAGCCCTGTCCCCTCACCTGTCCCTTTTGTGTCCCTGTGTGTGTCCCTTCAGCTGTTCCCTTGTGTGTCCCTTCACCTGTTCCCTTGTGTGTCCCCTCACCTGTTCCTTTGCGTGTTCCCTCGTTGATGTTGTGCTGCACACACTGCTCGCCAAGGATGTGTGACTCACCTGTCCTGCAGCTGTCAGCTCACCTGTCCTGTACTTGTCCTATACTTGTACTGCTGCTGTCATTTCATGTGTATCTGTCCCTTCACCTGTCACATTATCTGTCCCCTTGTGTGTCCCTTCACCTGTCCCCTCACTTGTCCCCTTGCGTGTACCCTCACCTGTCCTTTCATGTGTTCCCTCACCGATGTTGTGCTGTACTTGCTGCTCGTTAAGGATGTGAGTGTGACTCACCTGTCCTGCAGCTGTCACCTCACCTATTCTGCATGTGTCACCTTATTTGTCCTGCAGCTGTCACCTCACCTGTCCTGGTCTTATACCTGCACTGCTCCTGTCATTTCGTGTGTCTTGTATCTGTCCCTTCACCTGTCACATCATCTGTCCCCTTGTGTGTCCCCTCACCTGTTCCTTTGCGTGTTCCCTCGTTGATGTTGTGCTGCACACACTGCTCACCAAGGATGTGTGACTCACCTGTCCTGCAGCTGTCAGCTCACCTGTCCTGTACTTGTCCTACACTTGTACTGCTGCTGTCATTTCATGTGTATCTGTCCCTTCACCTGTGCCTTCACCTGTCACATTATCTGTCCCCTTGTGTGTCCCTTCACCTGTCCCCTCACTTGTCCCGTTGTGTGTACCCTCACCTGTCCTTTCGTGTGTTCCCTCACCGATGTTGTGCTAAGGATGTGAGTGTGACTCACCTGTCCTGCAGCTGTCACCTCACCTATTCTGCATGTGTCACCTTATTTGTCCTGCAGGTGTCACCTCACCTGTCCTGGTCTTATACCTGCACTGCTCCTGTCATTTCGTGTGTCTTGTATCTGTCCCTTCACCTGTCACATCATCTGTCCCCTTGTGTCCCCTCACCTGTCCCCTTGTGTGTCCCCTCACCTGTCCCTTTGCATGTTCCCTCATTGATGTGCTGCACACGCTCACCTGTCCCGCAGCTGTCACCTCACCTGTCCTGGTCTTGTATCTGCACTGCTCCTGTCATTTTGTGTATTTTGCATTTGTCCCTTCACCTGTGCCTTCACCTGTCACATCATCTGTCCCCCTGTGTGTCCCCTCACCGATGTCATGATGCTCATAAAGGACACGAGTTTCCCTAACCTGTGCCTTCAGTTGTCACATCACCTGTCCCTTTGCGTATTCCTTCACTGATGTCATGCTGCTCATTAAGGACGTGAATGTCCCTCGCCTGTCCCTCACATGTCCCTAACATGTCCCTCACCTGTTGCTCACGTGTCCCTCCCCTGTCCCAGGACATCAAGGCAGCCTCCCTGCGGACGCTGACGTCCATCGTGCACCTGGAGCGGACGCCCAAGCTCAGCAGCATCATCGACTGCACCGGCACCGCCTCCTACCACGGCTTCCTGCCCGTGCTGGTGCGCAACTGCATCCAGGCCATGATCGGTGCGTGCTGAGGGGCTGGGGGGGGATCACCTGGAGGGTGTGACCCGCCCTAACCACACCTGTGCACCCCCAGACCCATCCATGGAGCCCTACCCCCACCAGTTTGCCACGGCGCTCTTCTCCTTCCTGTACCACCTGGCCAGCTACGACGCGGGCGGCGAGGCGCTGGTGTCGTGCGGCATGATGGAGGCGCTGCTCAAGGTGAGCTGTTGTCACCTGTGGGTGGCTCTCAGGTGCCTCGGGGACTGGCTCACCTGCTGTCTGTCCCCTCACCAGGTGATCAAGTTCCTGGGGGACGAGCAGGACCAGATCACGTTTGTCACGCGGGCGGTGCGGGTGGTGGATCTCATCACCAACCTGGACATGGCTGCCTTCCAGTCACACAGCGGGCTGTCCATCTTCATCTACCGCCTCGAGGTGCTGCCCCTCTACTTCTTCCCCATTTTTGGGGTGCCCCAGGGGTATTTTGGGGTCCCCTGGGGTGGTTTGGGGTGCTGAGGCTCTGTCTCCCCTAGCACGAGGTGGACCTGTGCCGCCGCGAGTGTCCCTTCGTCATCAAGCCCAAAGTGCAGCGCCCGCCCGCTGCCGCCCTGCCCGAGGGCGAGGACATGGAGACGGACATGGAGGGTGAGCTGAGGCCCTGTCCCCCCCGTGGTGTCACCTGTTCCCCCCCGTGGTGTCACCTGTTCCCCCCCGTGGTGTCACCTGTTCCCCCTGCAATGTCACCATCCCTCTGCAGTGACCGACGTGGCCATGGAGAGCAGCCCAGGCCCCTCGGCCGAAGCCCGGCAGGACCCAGTGCCACCAACCCCACCAGCTGTGCCCAGCACCAGCGCTGCCACCCCCTCCCCACGTGGTGGTAGGTGCCCCCCAGGGCTGGGGACATCACTGGACCCCAATTCCTTCCACATATGGATTCCCCAATTCCTTCTCCAAATGAATATCCTAATTATTGCTGTATGGACACCCCAATTGCTTCCCTATATAGGCTCCCTAATTCTTCCTACATGGACACCCCAATTTCTTCTCTATATGGAATTCCTAAATATTACTATATGGACACCCCAATTCTTTCCCTGTATGGACTCCCTAATTCCTTCCCTACATGGGCACCCCAATTTCCTTCCCTGTATGGAAACCCCGGTTCCCCCTATATGGACACCCCAATTCTTTCTCTGTATGGACACCCCAATTTCCCTAGTATTGGGAAATTGGGGTGTCCATCCCTAGAAGACCCCAAATTCTTCCCTATATGGACACCCCAGTTCCCTCTACATAGACACCCCAACTCCTTCCCTATATGGACACCCCAATTCCCCCCCAACTGAAAACCTCAAATCCTTTTCCTTATGTAGGTGTCCTCTCCCAGTTCCCTCTACATAGACACCCCAACTCCTTCCCTATATGGACACCCCAATTCCCCCCCAAATGAAAACCCCAAATCCTTTTCCTTATGTAGGTGTCCTCTCCCAGTTCCCTCTACATAGACACCCCAACTCCTTCCCTATATGGACACCCCAATTCCCCCCCAAATGAAAACCCCAAATCCTTTTCCTTATGTGGGTGTCCTCTCCCTGGGGACACCCCAATTTCCTCATGTGCCCCCCAATCCTCTCCCCATATCCCCCCCCCAGGAGTGCAGTGCATCCCCCAGCGCGCCGCTTTGCTCAAATCCATGCTGAACTTCCTGAAAAAAGCCATCCAAGACCCCGCCTTCTCCGATGGCATCCGGCACGGTGGGTGCTCCCCGATGTCCCCAAACCCCCCCCCCACCCTGGTGGGGGTGACAGTGGTGGCACTGACCCCGCGTGTCCCCCGCAGTGATGGACGGCTCGCTGCCCACCTCGCTGAAGCACATCATCAGCAACGCCGAGTACTACGGCCCCTCGCTGTTCCTGCTGGGTGAGCCACGCCCCGGCCCCACCCGGGCAGCGCGGGGCGGGCACGGAGCGGGGACCCCGCCAGGTGCTCTACCTGCCCTCAGTGCCCCCCTCTCTCCTCCGCCGCAGCGACCGAGGTGGTGACGGTCTTCGTGTTCCAGGAGCCCTCGCTGCTGTCCTCGCTGCAGGACAACGGCCTCACCGACGTCATGCTGCACGCCCTGCTCATCAAGGACGTGAGTGGGGCTTAGCTGTCACCTGTCCTACACCTGTCACCTGTCCCCTTGTGTATGCCTTCATCTGCCCCCTCACGTGTCACATGTTCTCTCACCGATGTCACGCTGCTCATCAAGGCCGTGAGTGTGCCTTGCTTGTCCTACACCTGTTACCTGTGCTATACCTGTCACCTTACGTGTCCCCTTGTGTATCCCTTCATCTGCCCCCTCACGTGTCCTGTTGTGTGTTCTCTCACCGATGTCACGCTGCTCATCAAGGCCGTGAGTGTGCCTTACTTGTGTCCTGCACCTGTTACCTGTGCTGTACCTGTCACCTTACGTGTCCTGCACTTGTCACCTTACCTGTCCCCTTGTGTGTCCCTTCATCTGCCCCCTCACGTGTCCTGTTGTGTGTTCTCTCACCGATGTCACGCTGTTCCTCAAGGCCATGAGTGTGTGCCTTACTTGTCCTACACCTGTTACCTGTGCTGTACCTGTCACCTTACGTGTCCTGCACTTGTCACCTTACCTGTCCCCTTGTGTATGCCTTCATCTGCCCCCTCACGTATCCTGTTGTGTGTTCTCTCACTGATGTCACGCTACTCATCAAGGCTGTGAGTGTGCCTTACTTGTGTCCTACACCTGTTACCTGTGCTATATCTGTCACCTTACCTGTCCCCTTGTGTGTCCCTTCACCTGCCCCCTCACGTGTCCTGTTGTGTGTTCTCTCACCGATGTCACGCTGCTCATCAAGGCCGTGAGTGTGCCTTACTTGTGTCCTACACCTGTTACCTGTGCTGTACCTGTCACCTTACGTGTCCTGCACTTGTCACCTTACCTGTCCCCTTGTGTGTCCCTTCATCTGCCCCCTCACGTGTCCTGTTGTGTGTTCTCTCACTGATGTCACGCTGCACGCACTGCTCATTGAGGCCATGAGTATGGCTTACCTGTCCTACACCTGTCACCTGTCCTACACCTGTCACCTTACATGTCCTGCACTTGTCCCCTTACTTGTCCCCTGGTGTATCCCCTCAGTGAAGTCATGCTGCTCATGGAGGCTGTAAGTGCGGTCCCTCACCTGTCCAGCACCTGTCCTCACCTGTGTCACCTCATCTGTCCTCTCACTGTCCCATCAGCTGTCTCTATGCTGCTCCCACACCTGTCCCATGTCTTGGACCCTCCCACACCTGTCCTGTACTTGTTGCTTGTTTGTTCCGTTTCCTGTTTGTGCATCTGTTCCATCTCCTGTCCCTGTGCTTGTCCCCTCACCTGTCCCCTCACCTGTTCCCTCCTTTTTGTCCTTGTGTTTGCCAATATCTGTTTTCTCATGTGTCCCCTCACCTGTCTTTGCATCTGTTCCATTTCCTGACCCCTGCCACTGTTCCCCACCTGTTCTATTTCCCATCCCTTGCACCTGTCCCCTCACCTGTCCCCTCACCTGTCCCATTACCTGCCCTGCACCCGTTCCACCACCTTTTGCCTCATCTGCCCTTCACTTGTCCCCACACCTGCTTTGCCCCTCTTCCATTTCCTCTCCTACACCTGCTCCAGGTCTGCCTCTCACCTGTCTGTTCACCTGTCCCCACACCTGTTCTGTGCCTGTCACCTGTGTTAGTGTCACACCTGCCCCAGCTCCACCCTACACCTCCCTCCCTGCCTGCTGCTCACCTGCCCATGCTGGTGCCACACCTGCCCGTGCTGGTGCCACACCTGCCCAATGTCTGTGCCAGCTTTGCCCTCACCTGCCCGTGCAACACCTGCCCAATGTCTGTGCCAGCTTTGCCCCTCACCTGCCCAATGTCTGTGCCAGCTTTGCCCTCACCTGCCCAATGTCTGTGCCAGCTTTGCCCTCACCTGCCTGTGCAACACCTGCCCAATGTCTGTGCCAGCTTTGCCCTCACCTGCCTGTGCAACACCTGCCCAATGTCTGTGCCAGCTGTGCCCTCACCTGCCTGTGCAACACCTGTCCAATGTCTGTGCCAGCTGTGCTCTTCACCTGCCCAATGTCTGTGCCAGCTTTGCCCTCACCTGCCCAATGTCTGTGCCAGCTTTGCCCCTCACCTGCCCAATGTCTGTGCCAGCTTTGCCCCTCACCTGCCCAGTGCTTGCCCCACCATCTGCCCCTCCCGTGCCCCAGCTCTGCCTTGTGTCTGCCCCACACCAGGTGTGCCCCCAGCCCCTGACCTGCCCCCCATTAGGTGTGCCCCCTGTGCCTCACCCTGCCCTGTGTGTGCCCCACACGTGCCCCAGGTGTGCCCCAGCCCCTCACCCTGCTCTGTGTGTGCCCCACACGTGCCCCAGGTGTGCCCCAGCCCCTCACCCTGCCCTGTGTGTGCCCCACACCTGCCCCAGGTGTGCCCCAGCCCCTCACCCTGCCCTGTGTGTGCCCCACACCTGCCCTAGGTGTGCCCCAGCCCCTCACCCTGCCGTGTGTGTGCCCCACACGTGCCCCAGGTGTGCCCCAGCCCCTCACCCTGCCCTGTGTGTGCCCCACACGTGCCCCAGGTGTGCCCCAGCCCCTCACCCTGCCCTGTGTGTGCCCCACACGTGCCCTAGGTGTGCCCCAGCTCCTGACCTGCCCCACACGTGCCCCAGGTGTGCCCCAGCCCCTGACCCTGCCCTGTGTGTGCCCCACACCTGCCCCAGGTGTGCCCCAGCCCCTGACCTGCCCCTCCCCTGTGCAGGTGCCGGCCACGCGGGAGGTGCTGGGCTCTCTGCCCAACGTGTTCAGCGCGCTGTGCCTGAACGCGCGGGGGCTGCAGAGCTTCGTGCAGTGCCAGCCCTTCGAGCGCCTCTTCAAGGTGCTGCTGTCCCCCGACTACCTGCCCGCCATGCGCCGCCGCCGCAGCTCCGACCCCCTGGGTGAGCTGGGGACTGGGGACATTGGGGATATTGGGGGACACTGGGGGGACTGGGGATACTGGGGATATTGGGGGACACTGGGGGAACTGGGGGTGCTGGGGGTACTGGGGATACTGGGGACACACGAGGTGCTGCTGTCCCCGACTGCCTGCTTGCCATGTGCCGCCACCGCAGCTCCGACCCCCTGGGTGAGCTGGGGACTGGGGACACTGGGGGATACTGGGGGATACTGGGGATGTTGGGGGACACTGGGGGGACTGGGGTGTACTGGGGATACTGGGGACACACGAGGTGCTGCTGTCCCCGACTGCCTGCTTGCCATGTGCCGCCACCGCAGCTCCAGTCCCCTGGGTGAGCTGGGGACTGGGGACACTGAGGGGACTGGGGATACTGGGGACACTGGGGGACACTGGGGGTACTGGGGATACTGGGGATATTGGGGGACACTGGGGGAACTGGGGGTACTGGGGATACTGGGGACACACAAGGTGCTGCTGTCCCCTGACTACCTGCCTGCCATGTGGCGCCACCGCAGCTCCAGTCCCCTGGGTGAGCTGGGGACACTGGGGGTACTGGGGATATTGGGGCATACTGGGGATACTGGGGACACACAAGGTGCTGCTGTCCCCCGACTGCCTGCTTGCCATGCAGTGCTGCTGCTGCTCCGACCCCCTGGGTGAGCTGGGGACTGGGGACACTGGGGGAACTGGGGATATTGGGGGACACTGGAGGGACTGGGGTGTACTGGAGATACTGGGGACACACAAGGTGCTGCTGTCCCCTGACTACCTGCCTGCCATGTGCCACTACCACAGCTCTGACCCCCTGGGTGAGCAGGGGGTACTGGGGACATTGGGGGAACTGGGGACATTGGGGGAACTGGGGACACTGGCGACACCAGGGACGTTGGAGATCCCACCAGCATTTTAGCAAAACATCATCCTAACATTTAAATAATATCCTTATTTTTTGGAGACACTTGTGTTTATTTTAGGTATCACCTCCTATTTATTTAACTCCTAGAACCATTTCTGGCCCCCCAAAACCTGCTGTGCCCCCCTAGAATCACCTCTGCCTCCCCCAAAACCACCTCTGTCCCCCCCCACAGGTGACACAGCCTCCAACCTGGGCAGCGCCGTGGACGAGCTGATGCGACACCAGCCCACGCTCAAGACCGACGCCACCACCGCCATCATCAAGGTGACGACCTGGGGACCCTTGTCAGGCTTTAGGGCCCCCCCAAAATGTCTCCAGCTCCCCCTAAACACCATCCCTCCCACAGCTGCTGGAGGAGATCTGCAGCCTGGGCCGGGACCCCAAGTACATCTGCCAGAAGCCGTCGATGCAGAAGGCGGACGGGACGGCGGCCGCGCCGCCCCCGCGCTCGCCCCACGCCGCCGAGGAGGCCTCGAGCGAGGATGAGGAGGAGGAGGAAGTGCAGGCCATGCAGAGCTTCGGGGCTGCCCAGCAGAGCGAGGCGGAGCCCAGCCAGACGTGAGCAGCACAGGGCGGGCTGAGGGGGACTGGGGTGTCCCCTGGTCGCTGTGGTGTCCCCAGGGTCTGTGGTGTCCCCAAGTCAAATTTGTGGCCCCAGGGATCTGTGTTCAGTCCTGGATTATTGATGGGCTGGGGTGGGAAGGATCCTTTGGGAGCTGGGGAAGGATATGGAGGAGTCTGGGGGAGCTGGGGAAGGGTCTGGGGCTGCTGGGGAAGGGTATGGAGGGTCCTGAAGGAGCTGGGGAAGGGTCTGGGGGATCCTGAGGGAGCTGGGGAAGGGTCTGGGGGATCCTGAGGGAGCTGGGGAAGGGTCTGGGGGATCCTGAAGGAGCTGGGGAAGGGTCTGGGGGATCCTGAAGGAGCTGGGGAAGGGTCTGGGGGATCCTGAAGGAGCTGGGGAAGGGTCTGGGGGATCCTGAAGGAGCTGGGGAAGGGTCTGGGGGATCCTGAAGGAGCTGGGGAAGGGTCTGGGGGATCCTGAGGGAGCTGGGGAAGGGTCTGGGGGATCCTGAAGGAGCTGGGGAAGGCTCTAGGGGATCCTGAAGGAGCTGGGGAAGGGTCTGGGGGATCCTGAAGGAGCTGGGGAAGGCTCTGGGGGATCCTGAAGGAGCTGGGGAAGGGTCTGGGGGATCCTGAAGGAGCTGGGGAAGGGTCTGGGGGATCCTGAGGGAGCTGGGGAAGGGTCTGGGGGATCCTGAAGGAGCTGGGGAAGGGTCTGGGGGATCCTGAAGGAGCTGGGGAAGGGTCTGGGGGATCCTGAGGGAGCTGGGGAAGGCTCTGGGGGATCCTGAAGGAGCTGGGGAAGGGTCTGGGGGATCCTGAGGGAGCTGGGGAAGGGTCTGGGGGATCCTGAAGGAGCTGGGGAAGGGTCTGGGGGATCGTGAAGGAGCTGGGGAAGGGTCTGGGGGATCCTGAGGGAGCTGGGGAAGGGTCTGGGGGATCCTGAAGGAGCTGGGGAAGGGTCTGGGGGATCCTGAGGGAGCTGGGGAAGGGTCTGGGGGATCCTGAGGGAGCTGGGGAAGGGTCTGGGGGATCCTGGGGGAGCTGGGGAAGGGTCTGGGGGATCCTGAAGGAGCTGGGGAAGGGTCTGGGGGATCCTGAAGGAGCTGGGGAAGGCTCTGGGGGATCCTGAGGGAGCTGGGGAAGGGTCTGGGGGATCCTGAAGGAGCTGGGGAAGGGTCTGGGGGATCCTGAGGGAGCTGGGGAAGGGTCTGGGGGATCCTGAAGGAGCTGGGGAAGGGTCTGGGGGATCCTGAAGGAGCTGGGGAAGGGTCTGGGGGATCCTGAGGGAGCTGGGGAAGGGTCTGGGGGATCCTGAAGGAGCTGGGGAAGGGTCTGGGGGATCCTGAAGGAGCTGGGGAAGGCTCTAGGGGATCCTGAAGGAGCTGGGGAAGGCTCTAGGGGATCCTGAAGGAGCTGGGGAAGGGTCTGGGGGATCCTGAAGGAGCTGGGGAAGGGTCTGGGGGATCCTGAGGGAGCTGGGGAAGAGGTTCAGCCTGGAGAAAAGGGATTAGGGGGAAAATTTAGGCTGGAAATGGGCAAAAACTCCCCAGAAAGGGTCTGGCAGGGAGGTGTTAAAGCCAAGCTAGGGTGTGACACTTGGTGACAAGGTCAGGAGTGGTCTCAGAGGTGTCTCCCAGCCTCGTTAACTCTGATTTTGTGTCCTGGGGGGAGGGTCACACCTTTCTCACCACCCTATCTGTGCTTGCAGCGTGGTGGGCACGGAGGAACGCATCCCCATCCCGCTCATGGACTACATCCTCAACGTGGTGAGGCCCAGCGCCATTCCTGGGGGTCCCCACTGGTTCTGAGGGGGTTCAGAGCCCCCCCTGACCCCCTTTTTTGTCCCAGATGAAGTTTGTGGAGTCCATCCTGAGCAACAACACCACGGACGATCACTGCCAGGAGTTCGTGGCCCAGCGGGGGCTGCGGCCGCTCGTCACCATCCTGGGGCTGCCCAACCTGCCCGTGGACTTCCCCACCTCTGCAGCCTGCCAGGCCGTGGCTGGGGTCTGCAAATCCATCCTGGTGAGCCTGGGGGGCTGCAAATCCATCCTGGGGGGCTGCAAATCCATCCTGGGGGGTTTAAATCCATCCTGGGGGGGATGCTAAATCCATCCTGGGGGGCTGCAAATCCATCCTGGTACAGCTGGGAGGCTGCAAATCCATCCTGGGGGGCTGCAAATCCATCCTGGTGAGCCTGGGGGGTTGAAATCCATCCTGGGGGGCTGCAAATCCATCCTGGGGGGTTTAAATCCATCCTGGGGTCTGCAAATCCATCCTGGTGAGCCTGGGGGGCTGCAAATCCATCCTGGTGAGCCTGGGGGGTTTAAATCCATCCTGGGGGGGCTGCAAATCCATCCTGGGGGGGCTGCAAATCCATCCTGGGGGGCTGCAAATCCATCCTGGGGGGCTGCAAATCCATTCTGGGAGTCTGAAAATCCAGCCTGGTACAGTTAAGGGGCTGCAAATCCATCCTGGTGAGCCTGGGGGGGTATAGCTGGGGGTCTGCAAATCCATCCTGGGGGGGGGGGTGCTAAATCCATCCTGGGGGGTTTAAATCCATCCTGGGGTCTGCAAATCCATCCTGGGGGGTTTAAATCCATCTTGGGGGGCTGCAAATCCATCCTGGTATGGGCTGGGGGGTTTAAATCCATCCTGGGGGGGTCTGAATCCATCCTGGGGGGTTGCAAATCCATCCTGGTATAGCTGGGGGGCTGCAAATCCATCCTGGGGGGGTCTGAATCCATCCTGGGGGGGTCTGAATCCATCCTGGGGGGGTCTGAATCCATCCTGGGGGGTTTAAATCCATCCTGGGGGGCTAAATCCATCCTGGGGGGCTGCAAATCCATCCTGGGGGGTTTAAATCCATCTTGGGGGGCTGCAAATCCATCCTGGGTGGTTTAAATCCATCCTGGTACAGCTGGGAGGCTGCAAATCCATCCTGGGGGGGTCTGAATCCATCCTGGGAGGCTGCAAATCCATCCTGGGGGGTCTGAATCCATCCTGGGGGGTTGCACATCCATCCTGGTACGGCTGAGGGCCTGCAAATCCCTTCTGGAATGGATCTTGACGCTCTCTGTGTCCCCAGTCACTGTCCCATGAGCCCAAGGTGCTCCCGGAGGGTTCAGTGCCCCCCAGGACAGTTCAGTGCCCCCCAGGACAGTTCAGTGATGCCCAGGAGGGTTCAGTGCCCCCCAGGACAGTTCAGTGATGCCCAGGAGGGTTCAGTGACCCCCAGGACGGTTCAGTGACCCCTGTGACCCCCAGGACAGTTCAGTGACCCCCATGTCCCCTCTTTGTCCTCTCAGACTCTCTCCCACAAGGCTCTCCAGGAGGGTTCAGTGACCCCTCAGTGACCCCCATGTCCCCTGTCTGTCCCCAGACCCTGTCCCATGAGCCCAAGGTGCTCCAGGACAGTTCAGTGCCCCCTCAGTGACCCCCACGTCCCCTCTCTGTGTCCCCAGACACTGTCCCATGAGCCCAAGGTGCTGCAGGAGGGTTCAGTGCCCCCCAGGAGGGTTCAGTGATCCCCAGAAGGGTTCAGTGCCCCCCAGGACAGTTCAGTGCCCCCCAGGACAGTTCAGTGCCCCCCAGGAGGGTTCAGTGATGCCCAGGAGGGTTCAGTGCCCCCCAGGAGGGTTCAGTGATCCCCAGGAGGGTTCAGTGCCCCCCAGGACAGTTCAGTGATCCCCAGGAGGGTTCAGTGCCCCCCAGGAGGGTTCAGTGACCCCCAGGAGAGTTCAGTGCCCCCCAGGAGGGCTCAGTGCCCCCCAGGAGGGTTCGGTGCCCCCTCAGTGACCCCCGTGTCCCCTCTCTGTCCCCCCAGACGCTGTCCCACAAGCCCAAGGTGCTGCAGGAGGGTTCAGTGCCCCCCAGGAGGGTTCAGTGCCCCCCAGGAGGGTTCAGTGCCCCCTCAGTGCCCCCCAGGAGGGTTCGGTGCCCCCTCAGTGACCCCCGTGTCCTCTCTCTGTGTCCCCAGATGCTGTCCCATGAGCCCAAGGTGCTGCAGGAGGGTTCAGTGCCCCCCAGGACAGTTCAGTGATGCCCAGAAGGGTTCAGTGCCCCCTAGGAGGGTTCAGTGCCCCCTCAGTGCCCCCCAGGACGGTTCAGTGCCCCCCAGGACAGTTCAGTGATGCCCAGAAGGGTTCAATGACCCCCCAGGAAGGTTCAGTGCCCCCTCAGTGACCCCCATGTCCCCTCTCTGTCCCCCCAGACGCTGTCCCACGAGCCCAAGGTGCTGCAGGAGGGTTCAGTGCCCCCCAGGACAGTCCAGTGTTCCCCAGGAGGGTTCAGTGTCCCCCAGGGAGTTCAGTGATTCCTGGGTGGGTTCAGTGCCCCCCAGGAGGGTTCAGTGATCCCCAGGAGGGTTCAGTGACCCCCAGGAGGGTTCAGTGATGCCCAGAAGGGTTCAGTGCCCCCCAGGACAGTTCAGTGCCCCCTCAGTGACCCCCGTGTCCCCTCTGTGTCCCCCCAGACGCTGTCCCACGAGCCCAAGGTGCTGCAGGAGGGTTCAGTGCCCCCCAGGACAGTTCAGTGCCCCCCAGGAGGGTTCAGTGCCCCCTCAGTGCCCCCCAGGAGGGTTCAGTGCCCCCCAGGACAGTTCAGTGCCCCCCAGGAGGGTTCAGTGCCCCCCAGGAGGGTTCAGTGCCCCCCAGGACAGTTCAGTGATCCCCAGGAGAGTTCAGTGCCCCCTCAGTGATCCCCAGGAGGGTTCAGTGATGCCCAGGAGGGTTCAGTGCCCCCCAGGAGGGTTCAGTGATGCCCAGGACAGTTCAGTGATGCCCAGGACAGTTCAGTGCCCCCCAGGAGGGTTCGGTGCCCCCTCAGTCACCCCCGTGTCCCCTCTCTGTGTCCCCAGACGCTGTCCCACGAGCCCAAGGTGCTGCAGGAGGGTTCAGTGATCCCCAGGACAGTTCAGTGATGCCCAGGAGGGTTCAGTGATGCCCAGGAGGGTTCAGTGCCCCCCAGGAGGGTTCAGTGACCCCCAGGACAGTTCAGTGCCCCCCAGGAGGTTTCAGTGATGCCCAGGAGGGTTCAGTGCCCCCCAGGACAGTTCAGTGATCCCCAGAAGGGTTCAGTGCCCCCCAGGACAGTTCAGTGCCCCCCAGGAGGGTTCAGTGACCCCCAGGACAGTTCAGTGATGCTCAGGACGGTTCAGTGATGCCCAGGAGGGTTCAGTGATGCCCAGGAGTGTTCAGTGCCCCCCAGGAGGGTTCAGTGCCCCCTCAGTGCCCCCCAGGACAGTTCAGTGATGCCCAGGAGGGTTCAGTGATGCCCAGGAGGGTTCAGTGCCCCCCAGAAGGGTTCAGTGCCCCCCAGGAGGGTTCAGTGATCCCCAGGACAGTTCAGTGGTGCCCAGGAGGGTTCGGTGCCCCCTCAGTGACCCCCGTGTCCCCTCTCTGTGTCCCCAGACTCTGTCCCATGAGCCCAAGGTGCTGCAGGAGGGTTCAGTGATTCCTGGGAGGGTTCAGTGATGCCCAGGAGGGTTCAGTGCCCCCCAGGAGGGTTCAGTGCCCCCCAGGAGGGTTCAGTGACCCCCAGGACAGTTCAGTGATGCCCAGGAGGGTTCAGTGATCCCCAGGAGGGTTCAGTGCCCCCTCAGTGACCCCCACGTCCCCTCTCTGTGTCCCCAGACACTGTCCCACGAGCCCAAGGTGCTGTAGGAGGGTTCAGTGCCCCCCAGGACAGTTCAGTGATGCCCAGGAGGGTTCAGTGATGCCCAGAAGGGTTCAGTGATGCCCAGGAGGGTTCAGTGCTCCCCAGGACTGTTCAGTGATGTCCAGAAGGGTTCAGTGCCCCCTCAGTGCCCCCCAGGAGGGTTCAGTGCCCCCCAGGACAGTTCAGTGATGCCCAGAAGGGTTCAGTGCCCCCCAGAAGGGTTCAATGACCCCCCAGGAGGGTTCAGTGCCCCCTCAGTGCCCCCCAGGAGGGTTCGGTGCCCCCTCAGTGACCCCCGTGTCCCCTCTCTGTCCCCCCAGACGCTGTCCCACGAGCCCAAGGTGCTGCAGGAGGGTTCAGTGATTCCTGGGAGGGTTCAGTGATGCCCAGGAGGGTTCAGTGCCCCCCAGAAGGGTTCAGTGCCCCCCAGGAGGGTTCAGTGATGCCCAGGAGGGTTCAGTGATGCCCAGGAGGGTTCAGTGCCCCCCAGAAGGGTTCAGTGCCCCCCAGGAGGGTTCAGTGCCCCCCAGGAGGGTTCAGTGCCCCCTCAGTGACCCCCAGGACAGTTCAGTGACCCCCAGGACAGTTCAGTGATGCCCAGGAGGGTTCAGTGATGCCCAGAAGGGTTCAGTAATGCCCAGAAGGGTTCAGTGATCCCCAGGACAGTTCAGTGATGCCCAGGAGGGTTCAGTGCCCCCCAGGAGGGTTCAGTGATCCCCAGGACAGTTCAGTGCCTCCCAGGAGGGTTCAGTGATGCCCAGGAGGGTTCAGTGCCCCCCAAGAGGGTTCAGTGCCCCCCAGGAGGGTTCAGTGCCCCCCAGGACAGTTCAGTGCCCCCCAGGAGGGTTCAGTGATCCCCAGGACAGTTCAGTGATGCCCAGAAGGGTTCAGTGATCCCCAGGAGGGCTCAGTGCCCCCCAGGAGGGTTCGGTGCCCCCTCAGTGACCCCCGTGTCCCCTCTCTGTCCCCCCAGACCCTGTCCCACGAGCCCAAGGTGCTGCAGGAGGGTTCAGTGATTCCTGTGAGGGTTCAGTGACCCCCAGGAGGGTTGAGTGCCCCCTCAGTGATCCCCAGGACAGTTCAGTGATCCCCAGGAGGGTTCAGTGCCCCCCAGGAGGGTTCAGTGCCCCCCAGGAGGGTTCAGTGCCCCCCAGGACAGTTCAGTGATCCCCAGGACAGTTCAGTGCCCCCCAGGACAGTTCAGTGACCCCCAGGAGGGTTCAGTGCCCCCCAGGAGGGTTCAGTGCCCCCTCAGTGCCCCCCAGGAGGGTTCGGTGCCCCCTCAGTGACCCCCGTGTCCCCTCTCTGTGTCCCCAGACGCTGTCCCACGAGCCCAAGGTGCTGCAGGAGGGGCTGGTGCAGCTCGAGGCCGTGCTCTCGGCCCTGGAGCCGCTGCACCGGCCCATCGAGGCCCCGGGCGGGTCGGTGCTGCTGCGGGAGCTGGCGGGGGCGGGGGCAGTGCCCGATGCCACCCTGTCAGCCCAGGCCACGCCCCTGCTGCACGCCCTGACCGCCGCCCACGCCTTCATCATGATGTTTGTGCACACCTGCAGGGTGGGACAGGTAATGGGGCAGGGGGTTGGGGTGGGTTTAAATGGGGTTTGGGGGGCTTGGGGTGGTTTGAATGGGGTTTGAGGGATTTGAATGGGGTTTGGGGGGCTTGGAATGAGGTTTGGGGGGCTTGGAATGGGCTTTGAGGGGGTTTGAATGGGGTTTGGGGGGCTTGGAATGGGGTTTGAGGGGGTTTGAATGGGATTTGGGGGGCTTGGAATGGGGTTTGAGGGGGTTTGGGGGGCTTGAAATTGGGCTTGGGGAGGGGTTTGGGGTGGTTTGAATGGGGTTTGGGGGGCTTGGGGAGTGGTTTGGGGGGTTGAATGGGGTTTGGGGGGTTTTCAAATGGGTTTGGGGGGCTTGGAATGAGGTTTGAGGGATTTGAATGGGGTTTGGGGGGCTTGGGGAGGGGTTTGAGGGGCCTTGGAATGGGGTTTGAGGGGGTTGGGGGGGCTTGGAATCGGGCTTGGGGAGGGGTTTGGGGAACTTGGGGAGGGGTTTGGGGTGGTTTGAGGGGGTTTGAATGGGGTTTGGGGGCCTTGGAATGGGGTTTGAGGGGGTTTGAGGGGCTTGGAATCGGGCTTGGGGAGGGGTTTGGGGGGTTGAATGGGGTTTGGGGGGCTTGGAATGGGGTTTGAGAGGCTTGGGGAGGGGTTTGGGGGACTTGGGGAGGGGATTGGGGTGGTTTGAATGGGGTTTGAGGGATTTGAATGGGGTTTGGGGGGCTTGGGGAGGGGTTTGGGGGGCCTTGGAATGGGGTTTGGGGGGGTTTGAATGGGGTTTGGGGGGCTTGGGGAGGGGTTTGGGGGGCCTTGGAATGGGGTTTGAGGGGGTTTGAGAGGCTTGGAATCGGGCTTGGGGAGGGGTTTGGGGGACTTGGGGAGGGGTTTGGGGGGTTTTCAAATGGGTTTGGGGGGCTTGGAATGAGGTTTGAGGGATTTGAATGGGGTTTGGGGGGCGTGGGGAGGGGTTTGGGGGGGTTTGAATGGGGTTTGGGGGGCTTGGAATCAGGCTTGGGGAGGGGTTTGGGGGACTTGGGGAGGGGTTTGGGGGACTTTGGAATGGGGTTTGAGGGGGTTTGAATGGGGTTTGGGGGGTTTGGGGAGGGGTTTGGGGGGTTGAATGGGGTTTGGAGGGTTTAAAGGGGGTTGGGGGGCTTGGGGAGAGGTTTGGGAGGTTGGAATGGGGCTTTGGGAGTTTAAATGGAGTTTGGGGAGGTTTGAATGGGGTTTGGGGGGCTTGGGGAGGGGTTTGGGGGGTTTGAGGGGGTTTGAATGGGGTTTGGAGGGTTTAAAGGGGTTTGGGGGGCTTGGGGAGGGGTTTGGGGGGATTTGAATGGGGTTTGAGGGGGTTTGAATGGGGTTTGGGGGGCTTGGGGAGGGGTTTGGGGGGTTTGAGGGGATTTGAATGGGGTTTGGGGGGCTTGGAATGGCGTTTGAGGGATTTGAATGGGGTTTGGGGGGCTTGGGGAGGGGTTGGGAGGTTGGAATGGGGCTTTGGGAGTTTAAATAGAGTTTGGGGAGGTTGAAATGGGGTTTGGAGAGGTTTAAATGGGGTTTGGAGGGGTTTAAATGGGGTTTGGAGGGGTTTAAATGGGGTTTGGAGGTGTTGGAATGGGGTTTGAGGGGTTTGACTGCGATTTGGGGTTTGGAATGGGGTTTGAATGGGGTTTGGAGGCTTGGGGAGGGGTTTGGGGTGGTTTGAATGGGTTTTGAGGGATTTGAATGGGGTTTGGAGGGTTTAAAGGGGGTTGGGGGGCTTGGGGAGGGGTTTGGGGGGCTTAGAATGGGGTTTGAAGGGGGTTGGAGAGTTTTAAAACCAGTTTGGGGGGGCTTGGGGAGGGATTTGGGGGGGGATTGCAGTGGGGCTTGGGAACTTCTAAATGGGGTTTGGTGGGGCTTGGGGTGGTTTGAATGGGGCTTGGAAAGTTTGAATGGGGTTTGGGGGGCTTGGAATGGGGTTTGGGGGGATTTGAGTGGGGTTTGGGGAGGAACTTCGGGGTCTCAGGGAATTTTGGGGTCCCGCTGTCCCCCCCAGAGCGAGATCAGGGCCATCTCAGTGAACCAGTGGGGGTCCCAGCTGGGGCTGAGCGTGCTGGGCAAGCTGAGCCAGCTCTACTGCTCGCTGGTGTGGGAGAGCACCGTGCTGCTGTCCCTCTGCACCCCCAACAGGTACTGGGGACACTGGGAGGGACTGGGGAGGGCTTGGGGGGCGCTGGGAGGGCACTGGGATGGACTGGGGAGGGTTTGGGGGGCACTGAGAGGGACTGGTGAGGGTTTGGGGGGCACTGGAGGGACTGGGGAGGGCTTGGGGGGCACTGGGAGGGACTGGTGAGGGTTTGGGGGGCACTGGGGTGGACTGGGGAGGGTTTGGGGGGCACTGGAGGGACACTGGGCTGAGCCAGTTGTGCTGCTCCCAGTGCCTGTACCCCCCTACCACGTTACTGGGGGGCACTGGGAGGGCACTGGGGGACATTGGGCTGAGCCAGCTGTGCTGCTCCCAGTGTCTGTACCCCCCTGCCACGTTACTGGGGGGCACTGGGGGCACTGGTGAGGGTTTGGGGGGCACTGGGGGCACTGGTGGAGGTTTTGGGGACACTGGTCTGAGCAGGCTGTGCTGCTCCCAGTGTCTGTACGCCCCTACCATGTTACTGGGGGGCACTGGGAGGGCACTGGTGAGGGTTGGAGGCACTGGGGACACTGGGAGGGTACTGGAGGGACTGGTGAAGGTTTGGGTGGCACTGGGAGATCATTGGTGAAGGTTTTGGGGACACTGGAAGGACACAGGGCTGAGCCAGTTGTGCCGCTCCCAGTGTCTGTACCCCTCTGCCAGGTTACTGGGGGGCACTGGGATGGACTGGGGAGGGTTTGGGGGGCACTGGGAGGGTACTGGGATGGACTGGGGAGGGTTTGGGGGGCACTGGGAGGGACTGGTGAGGGTTTGGGGGGCACTGGAGGGACACTGGGCTGAGCCAGCTGTGCTGCTCACTGGTGTGGTGCACCCCAAACAGGCACTGGGAGGGCACTGGTGAGGGGTTGGGGGGCACTGGGGGCGCTGGTGGAGCTTTTGGGGACGCTGGGCTGCGGCAGGGTTGCTGCTCCCAGTGTCTGTACCCCCCTCCCAGGTTACTGGGGGGCACTGGGAGGGTTTGGGGGCACTTGGTGGCACTGGGAGGTCACTGGTGAAGGTTTTGGGGACACTGGTCTGAGCAGGCTGTGCTGCTCCCAGTGCCTGCACCCCCCTACCAGGTTACTGGGGGGCACTGGGAGGGCACTGGAGGGGCTGCTGAGGGTTTGGGTGGCACTGGGAGGGCACTGGTGAGGGTTGGAGGCACTGGGGACACTGGGAGGGCACTGGTGAAGGTTTTGGGGATGTTGGGCTGAGCCAGTTGTGCCGCTGCCAGTGTCTGTACCCCTCTACCAGGTTACTGGGGGGCACTGGGAGGGCATTGGGGGCACTGGTGAGGGTTTGGGGGGCACTGGTGAGGGTTTGGGGGGCACTGGTGAGGGTTTGGGGGGCACTGGGAGGGCACTGGGGGCACTGGTGAGGGTTTGGGTGGCATTGGGAGGTCACTGGTGAAGGTTTTGGGGACATTGGGCTGCTCCCAGTGTCTGTACCCCCCTCCCAGGTTACTGGGGGGCACTGGGAGGGCATTGGGGGCACTGGTGAGGGTTTGGGTGGCACTGGGAGGGCACTGGTGAGGGTTGGAGGTACTGGGGACACTGGGAGGGGACTGGAGGGACTGATGAAGGTTTGGGTGGCACTGGGAGATCATTGGTGAAGGTTTTGGGGACACTGGAAGGACACAGGGCTGAGCCAGTTGTGCTGCTCCCAGTGTCTGTACCCCCCTGCCACGTTACTGGGGGGCACTGGGGGGGCTCTGGGTGCCCAGGAGGTGCCCCCAGCCCCCTGACCCCCCCCGTGCCCCCCCAGTCTCCCCCCAGGCTGTGAGTTTGGCCAGGCTGACATGCAGAAACTCGTGCCCAAGGAGGAGAAAACGGCCCCCAGCCCTCCCCAGGGCGGCCGCAGGGCAGGTGGGGCTCGGGGGCATTTGGGGGGAGATTTATGGCATTTTGGGGGGTTTTGGGAGAGTTTGGGGGGGATTTATGGGTATTTTGGGAGGTTTTGGGGGATTTCTGGGGGTTATGGGAGGATTTCTGGGGGTTATGGAGGGATTTATGTGGGTCTGGGGAGGATTTCTGTGGGTTATGGGGGGATTTATGTGGGTCTGGAGAGGATTTCTGTGGGTCTGGGGAGGATTTCTGGGGGTTATGGGGGGGTTTTATGAGGGTTTTGTGGTCTTGGGGAGGGTCTCTGGGGCAAGTTGGGTTTGGGGGCGTCTTGGAATGGTTTTTGAGGGGGTCTCTGTGTGACAGATGAATTTTGGGGGTGGGATCTTTGGGGCAGGTCAGTTTTGGGGGGGGGGGTCTCTGTACTAAAAATGTCAGTTTTGGGGGGATCTCTCTAAGAAATATCAGGTTTGAGGGGGGGTCTGTGTAGGAATTTCCAGTTTTGGGGGGTCTCTGTGGGAGGGGTCACTTTTGGATGGGGGTCTCTGTAGGAATTTCCAATTTTTGTGGGGGGTCTCTGTGGGAGGGGTCACTTTTGGGGAGAGTCTCTATAGGAATTTCCAATTTTTGGGGGGTCTCTGTGGGAGAGGTCACTTTTGGATGGGGGTCTCTGTAGGAATTTCCAGTTTTGGGGGGTTCTCTGTGGTGAGGGTTACTTTTGCGGAGAGTCTCTGTAGGAATTTCCAGTTTTGGGGGTTCTCTGTGGGAGGGGTCACTTTTGGATGGGGGTATCTGTAGGAATTTCCAGTTTTTGGGGGGTCTCTGTAGGGGGGGGTCACTTTTGGGCAGAGTCTCTGTAGTAATTTCCAGTTTTGGGGGGTCTCCGTGGTAAGGGTCACTTTTGGATGGGGGTCTCTGTAGGAATTTCCAGTTTTGGGGGGGTCTCTGTGGGAGGGGTCACTTTTGGGCAGAGTCTCTGTAGGAATTTCCAGTTTTGGGGGGTCTCCCTGGTAAGGGTCACTTTTGGATGGGGGTCTCTGTAGGAATTTCCAGTTTTGGGGGGGTCTCTGTGGGAGGGGTCACTTTTGGGGAGAGTCTCTGTAGGAATTTCCAGTTTTTGGGGGTCTCCGTGGTAAGGGTCACTTTTGGATGGGGCTCTCTGTAGGAATTTCCAGTTTTTGGGGGGGTCTCCGTGGTAAGGGTCACTTTTGGATGGGGGTCTCTGTAGGAATTTCCAGTTTTTGGGGGGGTCTCTGTGGGAGGGGTCACTTTTGGGGAGAGTCTCTGTAGGAATTTCCAGTTTTTGGGGGGTCTCTGTGGTAAGGGTCACTTTTGGATGGGGGTCTCTGTAGGAATTTCCAGTTTTTGGGGGTCTCTGTGGGGTCTCTGTAGGAATTTCCAGTTTTTGGGGGGGTCTCCGTGGTAAGGGTCACTTTTGGATGGGGGTCTCTGTAGGAATTTCCAGTTTTTGGGGGGGTCTCTGTGGGAGGGGTCACTTTTGGGGAGAGTCTCTGTAGGAATTTCCAGTTTTTGGGGGGTCTCTGTGGTAAGGGTCACTTTTGGATGGGGGTCTCTGTAGGAATTTCCAGTTTTTGGGGGTCTCTGTGGGGTCTCTGTAGGAATTTCCAGTTTTTGGGGGGGTCTCTGTGGGAGGGGTCACTTTTGGGGAGAGTCTCTGTAGGAATTTCCAATTTTTGGGGGGTCTCTGTGGGAGGGGTCACTTTTGGGGAGAGTCTCTGTAGGAATTTCCAATTTTTGGGGGGTCTCCGTGGGAGAGGTCACTTTTGGGCAGAGTCTCTGTAGGAATTTCCAATTTTTGGGGGGTCTCCGTGGGAGAGGTCACTTTTGGGCAGAGTCTCTGTAGGAATTTCCATTTTTTGGGGGGTCTCTCTGGGAAGTGTCACTTTTGGATGGGGGTCTCTGTAGGAATTTCCAGTTTTTGGGGGGTCTCTGTGGGAGGGGTCACTTTTGGGCAGAGTCTCTGTAGGAATTTCCAGTTTTTGGGGGGTCTCTCTGGGAAGTGTCACTTTTGGCGGGTCTCTATGGGTCTCTCCCCCCTCTCCCCCACAGAAGGCGAGGCGGAGGGCCCGGGCCCTGCAGGGGGGGTGGGCAGTGACCCCCCCCCAGCCCAGGGGCTGCTGGAGGGGATGGGGCTGGAGGGGGAGCCCCTGGCCCCCATGGAGACGGACGAGCCCAGCGCCAGCGACCCCAAAGCCAAGGCCAAGATCACCCCGGCCATGGCCGCCCGCATCAAACAGATCAAACCCCTGCTCTCTGGTGAGGGGGGACCCTAAAATGGGTCTGGGGGCTCCAGAAATGGGCCTGAGGGTCCTGAAAATTGGGGTAGGGGGCTCCAAAAATTGCCTGGGGCATCCAGAAATGGGGTAGGAGGGGCTCCAGGAATGGGGTTGGGGGTTCTAAAAACAGCCTGAGGGACACCAAAAATGGCCTGAGGGACCCCAAAATCAGGCTGAGGGACCCCAAAACTGTGTTAGGGAGTTCCAAAAATGGATTGGGGGTGTCCAGAAATAACCTGGGAGACCCTAAAATCCAATTAGGGGCCTCTAAAACAGCTCGGGGGATCCCAGGGGTCTCACCTCTGTCCCCCCACCAAGGGTCTCATTGTCCCCGTGTCCCCACAGCCTCGTCACGGCTGGGCTGGGCGCTGGCCAAGCTTGTCCCCTGTGTCCTTCTGTCCCCCTGTGTCCACCAAGGATCTCACCGTCCCCGTGTCCCCACAGCCTTGTCACGGCTAGGCTGGGCACCGGCCAAGCTTGTCCCCTGTGTCCTTCTGTCCCCCTGTGTCCCCCTGTCCCCACCAAGGATCTCACCGTCCCCATGTCCCCACAGCCTCATCGCGGCCAAGCTTGTCCCCTGTGTCCTTCTGTCCCCTGTGTCCCCCTGTCCCCACCAAGGATCTCGCCATCCCCGTGTCCCCACAGCCTTGTCACAGCTGGGCTGGGCACCAGCCAAGCTTGTCCCCACGTCCCCACCTGTGGTCTCACCGTCCCCATGTCCCCACAGCCTCGTCGCGGCTGGGCCGGGCTCTGGCCGAGCTCTTTGGGCTGCTGGTCAAGCTCTGCGTGGGCTCCCCGGTGCGGCAGCGCCGCAGCCACCACGCGGCCGCCGCCGCCCCCGCGCCCACCGCGGCTGCCCGCGCCACGGCCTCGGCGCTGACCCGGCTGCTGACCAAGGGGCTGAGCTGGCAACCGCCCCCCTACACCCCCACGCCACGGTTCCGGTCAGTGACTGTGGGGACAGCTGGGACAGTGGGATTGGGAGGGAATGGGAATGGGAACTGGGATGGGATGGGATGGGATAGGAACAGGAATTGGGATGAGATGGGATGGGATGGGAACAGGAATTGAGATGGGATGGGAACAGGAATTGGGATGGGATGAGATGGGATGGGAACAGGAATTGGGATGGGATGGGATGAGATGGGATGGGATGGGATGGGATGGGATGGGCACGGCCTCGGCACTGACCTGGCTGCTGACCAAGGGGCTGAGCTGGCAACCGCCCCCCTACACCCCAATGGCACGGTTCTGGTCAGTGACCGTGGGGACAATGGGATGGGATGGGAACAGGAACTGGGATGGAATGAGATGGGATGGGAACAGGAATTGGGATGGGATGGGGATGGGCACGGCCTCAGCGGTGACCCGGCTGCTGACCAAGGGGCTGAGCTGGCAACTGCCCCCCTATACCCCAATGCCACGGTTCCGGTCAGTGACCGTGGGGACAGTGGGGACAATGGGATGGGATGGGATGGGAACAGGAATTGGGATGGGATGGGGATGGGCACGGCCTCGGCGCTGACCCGGCTGCTGACCAAGGGGCTGAGCTGGCAACCGCCCCCCTACACCCCAATGCCACGGTTCCGGTCAGTGACTGTGGGGACAGTGGGGACAATGGGATTGGGAGGGAATGGGAACAGGAACTGGGATGGGATGAGATGGGATGGGAACAGGAATTGGGATGGGATGGGGATGGCCACAGCCTCAGCTCTGACCCGGCTGCTGACCAAGGGGCTGAGCTGGCAACCGGCCCCCTACACCCCCACGCCATGGTTCCGGTCAGTGACTGTGGGAACAGGAACTGGGATGGGATGGGATAGGAACTGGGATGGGATGAGATGGGATGGGAACAGGAACTGGGATGGGATGAGATGGGATGGGAACAGGAACTGGGATGGGATGAGATGGGATGGGAACAGGAACTGGGATGGGATGAGATGGGATGGGAACAGGAATTGGGATGGGATGGGAACAGGAATTGGGATGGGATGGGGATGGGCACGGCCTCGGCGCTGACCCGGCTGCTGACCAAGGGGCTGAGCTGGCAACCGCCCCCCTACACCCCCATGCCACGGTTCCGGTCAGTGACCATGAGGACTGGGATGGGAATGGGACTGGGAACTGGGATGGGAATGGGAATGGGAATAGGAACGGGACTGGGAGCAGGAGAGAGAGAGGAAATGGGAGTGAGGATAGGAATTGGAGCAGGGATGGAAACAGGAGGGGGAATGGGAATGGGAATAGGGGAGGGAATGGGAACAGAAACAAGGATAGGTATGGGAATGGGAATAGGGCGGGGGTGAGGCTGGAACAGGAGGAGCTGGGAGTTGGAATGGGGCAGGGTGCAGGAGGGGGTTGAGGTTGGGAATGGGGTGGGCTTGGAAAGAGGAGGGGCTGGGATTACAGGGACAGGGATGGGAGGGACAAGGACAGGAATAGGGGTGGGTCTGCCACCTCCAGGGGTGGAGCTTGGGCAGTGCCCGTGGCTGGTGCCGTGGTCAGTACCTGTACCTGGTGCTGTGGGCAGTACCCATGGCCCTGCCTGGTGCTGTGGGCAGTACCTGTGGCTGTGCCCGCTGCTGTGGGCAGTACCCATGGCCCTGCCTGGTGCCGTGGGCAGTACCTGTGGCTGTGCCCGGTGCCGTGGGCAGTACCCATGGCCCTGCTTGGTGCCGTGGGCAGTACCTGTGGCTGTGCCCGGTGCCGTGGGCAGTACCCATGGCCCTGCTTGGTGCCGTGGGCAGTACCTGTACCTGGTGCTGTGGGCAGTACCCATGGCCCTGCCTGGTGCTGCGGTCAGTACCTGTACCTGGTGCCGTGGGCAGTACCCATGGCCCTGCCTGGTGCCGTGGGCAGTACCCGTGGCCCTGCTTGGTGCCGTGGGCAGTACCTGTACCTGGTGCCGTGGGCAGTACCCATGGCTGTGCCCGGTGCTGTGGGCAGTACCCGTGGCCATGCCCAGTGCTGTGGTCAGTGCCCATGGCCATGCCCAGTGCTGTGGTCAGTGCCCATGGTCATGCCTGGTGCCGTGGTCAGTGCCCGTGGTCATGCCTGGTGCCGTGGTCAGTGCCATGCCCGGCACTGACCCCACCCTGTGCCCCCAGGCTGACGTTCTTCATCTGCTCGGTGGGGTTCACGTCGCCCATGCTGTTCGACGAGCGCAAGTTCCCCTATCACCTCATGCTGCAGAAATTCCTCTGCTCCGGCGGCCACAACGCCCTCTTCGAGTGAGCTGGACACTGTGTGGACACTGACCATGGACTGCAGACACTGCCCAGACACTGACCGGACGCTGACCATGGACCTCAGACACTGACCATGGACACAGGACATTGATTATGGATGCTGACTGGACACTGACCAATGCCCCTGGACCCTGACCTGGGACCCTGACCCGGAACACTGACAGTGGATACTGACCGTGGACACTGGACACTGACTGGACACTGACCAGTGCTCCTGGACACTGGACACTGACCATGGATACTGAACAATGATCATGGACATTGACTGGACACTGACCAGTGCTCCTGGACACTGGACACTGACCATGGATACTGAACAATGATCATGGACGTTGACTGGACACTGACCAGTGGTCCTGGACACTGACAGTGGATACTGAACAATGATCCTGGACACTGACCAGTGCTCCTGGACACTCGACACTGACCATGGATACTGAGCAATGATCATGGACATTGACTGGACACTGACCAGTGCTCCTGGACACTGGATGCTCACCATGGATACTGAACAATGATCATGGACATTGACTGGACACTGACCAGTGCTCCTGGACACTGACCATGGATACTGAGCAATGATCATGGACACTGACTGGACACTGACCAGTGCTCCTGGACACTGACAGTGGATACTGAACAATGATCATGGACATTGACTGGACACTGACCAGTGCTCCTGGACATTGGACACTGACCATGGATACTGAACAATGATCATGGACATTGACTGGACACTGACCAGTGCTCCTGGACACTGGATGCTCACCATGGATACTGAACAATGATCATGGACATTGACTGGACACTGACCAGTGCTCCTGGACACTGACCATGGATACTGAACAATGATCATGGACATTGACTGGACACTGACCAGTGCTCCTGGACACTGACAGTGGATACTGAACAATGATCATGGACATTGACTGGACACTGACCAGTGCTCCTGGACATTGGACACTGACCATGGATACTGAACAATGATCATGGACATTGACTGGACACTGACCAGTGCTCCTGGACACTGGACACTGACCACACACACAGACTAATTCTCCTGGACACTGACCCTGACCCTGGACACTGACCCCTCCAACTCCTGTGGGTGGGGGGACACTCCCAATAGCCCAAATCCCTTCTTTCCCCCCAGACCCTTTAACTGGTCACTCCCATGACCTCGGGATCCCTCCCAACACCCCAAATTCCCCCCAGACCCTTTAACTGGTCACTCCCACGACCTTGGGGTCCCTCCCATAACCTCAGGATCCCTCCCAACACCCCAAATTCCCCCCAGACCCTTTAACTGGTCACTCCCACGACCTTGGGGTCCCTCCCATGACCTCAGGGTCCCTCCCAACACCCCAAATCTCTTTTTTTTCCCCCAGGACCTTTAACTGGGCGCTGTCCATGGGGGGCAAGGTGCCTGTTGGGGAGGGTCTGGAGCACCCCGACCTGCCGGACGGCACCGGGGAGTTCCTGGACGCGTGGCTGATGCTGGTGGAGAAGATGGTGAACCCCAGCACGGTGCTGGAGTCCCCCCATGCCCTGCCTGCCAAGGCCCCCCCACATGGACACCCCCCCTTCAGCGCCCTGCGCTTCCTCGTGGTCACCCAGAAGGTGGGCAGGGGGAAAAATGGGGTTTGGGGAGGGGGAAATGGGGTTTGGGTGGGGAAATGGGGTTTGGGGAGGGGGAAATGGGGTTTGGGGAGGGGGAAATGGGGTTTGGGGAGGGGGAAATGGGGTTTGGGGAGGGGGAAATGGGGTTTGGGTGGGGGAAATGGGGTTTGGGGAGGGGGAAATGGGGTTTGGGTGGGGGAAATGGGGGTTAGGAAGGGGGAGATGGGGTTTGGGGGGAGGAAATGGGGTTTGGGTGGGGGAAATGGGGTTTGGGGAGGGGGAAATGGGGTTTGGGTGGGGGAAATGGGGTTTGGGTGGGGGAAATGGGGTTTGGGGTGGGGGAAATGGGGTTTGGGGAGGGGGAAATGGGGTTTGGGTGGGGGAAATGGGGTTTGGGGAGGGGGAAATGGGGTTTGGGGAGGGGGGAATGGGGTTTGGGGGGAGTGAAATGGGGTTGGGCAGGGGGAAATGGGGTTTGGGGGGAGGAAATGGGGTTTGGGGAGGGGGAAATGGGGTTGGGGAGGGGGGAATGGGGTTGGGGAGGGGGAAATGGGGGTTGGGTGGGGGGAAATGGGGTTTGGGGAGGGGGGAATGGGGTTGGGGAGGGGGAAATGGGGGTTGGGAGGGGGAAATGGGGTTTGGGTGGGGGGAAATGGGGGTTGGGGAGGGGAAATGGGGTTTGGGGAGGGGAAATGGGGTTTGGGGAGGGGGAAATGGGGTTTGGGTGGGGGAAATGGGGTTTGGGGAGGGGGAAATGGGGTTTGGGGAGGGGAAATGGGGTTTTGGGGGAATGAAATGGGGTTTGGGGAGGGGGAAATGGGGTTTGGGGAGGGGGAAATGGGGTTTGGGTGGGGGAAATGGGGTTTGGGTGGGGGGAAATGGGGTTTGGGGAGGGGGAAATGGGGTTTGGGTGGGGGGAAATGGGGTTTGGGGAGGGGGAAATGGGGTTTGGGTGGGGGAAATGGGGTTTGGGGAGTGGGAAATGGGGTTTGGGGGGAGGAAATGGGGTTTGGGGAGGGATAATGGGGTTTGGGGAGGGGAGATGGGGTTTGGGGTGGGGAAATGGGGTTTGGGTGGGGGAAATGGGGTTTGGGGAGGAGGAAATGGGGTTTGGGGAGGGGGAATGGGGTTTGGGGAGGGGGAAATGGGGGTTGGGAGGGGAAATGGGGTTTGGGTGGGGGAATGGGGTTTGGGGAGGGGGAAATGGGGGTTGGGGAGGGGGAAATGGGGTTTTGGGGGGAGGAAATGGGGTTTGGGGAGGAATAATGGGGTTTGGGGAGGGGAAATGGGGTTTGGGGAGGGGGAAATGGGGGTTAGGGAGGGGGAAATGGGGTTTGGGTGGGGGAAATGGGGGTTGGGGAGGGGGAAATGGGGGTTGGGGAGGGGGAATGGGGTTTGGGTGGGGGAAATGGGGTTTGGGTGGGGGAAATGGGGTTTGGGGAGGGGAAATGGGGTTCTGGGGGAGTGAAATGGGGTTTGGGGAGGGGGAATGGGGTTTGGGAGGGGAAAAGGGGGTTGGGGAGGGGGAAATGGGGTTTGGGGAGGGGGAAATGGGGTTTGGGGAGGGGGAAATGGGGTTTGGGGGGAGGAAATGGGGTTTGGGGTGGGGGAAATGGGGTTTGGGTGGGGGAAATGGGGTTTGGGGAGGGGGAAATGGGGTTTTGGGGGAATGAAATGGGGTTTGGGTGGGGGAAATGGGGTTTGGGGAGGGGGAAATGGGGTTTGGGGAGGGGGAAATGGGGTTTGGGGAGGAAATGGGGTTTGGGGAGGGGAGATGGGGTTTGGGTGGGAGAAATGGGGTTTGGGGGGAGGAAATGGGGTTTGGGAGGGGGAAATGGGGTTTGGGGAGGGGGAAATGGGGGTTAGGGAGGGGGAAATGGGGTTTGGGGAGCGGGAAATGGGGTTTGGGGGGGAATTTGGATGTGGCAGCAAACGGGGTTTGGGGCAGGGGAAGATGGGGTTTGGGGGGGAAAACTGCATTTCTCCTTCCCACCAAGACCCACGTCCCCACCGTATCCCCTCCGTGTCCCCACCTTGTCCTTGTCCTCGACATGTCCCCACCGTTTCCCACTGTGTCCCCGCCATGTCCCCACCATGTTCCCACCTTCTCTCCACCATGTCCCCACTGTGTCCCCGTGTCCCCTCCATGTCCGTGCGTGTCTCCACTGTATCCCCACCTTCTCTTTGCCGTGTCCCCACCATGTCCCCACCATTTCCCACCGTGTCTCCACCATGTCCCCACCTTCTCCCCACCATGTCCCCACCTTCTCCCCACCATGTCCCCGTGTCTCCTCTATGTCTGTGCCTGTCCCCACCATTTCCCCATTATGTCCCCACATTCTCCCTGCCGTGTCCCCACCATGTCCCCACCGTATCCTGACCTCATCCCTGCCATGTCCCCGCCGTGTCCCCACTGTATCCCCATGTGCCCACCATGTCCCCGCCGTGTCCCCACCATGTCCCTGCCTGTCCCCACCATGTCCCCACCATGTCCCCACCATGTCCCCACCTTCTCCCTGCCATGTCCCCACCATGTCTCCACCTGCTTCCTGCCGTGTGCCCACCATGTCCCTGTGTCCCCTCTATGTCTGTGCCTGTCCCCACCATGTCCCCACCTTCTCCCCACCATGTCCCCACCGTGTCCCTGCCATGTCCCCACCATGTCCCCACCTGCTCCCTGCCATGTCCCCACCATGTCCCCACCTTCTCCCTGCCATGTCCCCACCATGTCTCCACCTGCTTCCTGCTGTGTCCCCACCATGTCCCTGTGTCCCCTCTATGTCTGTGCCTGTCCCCACCATTGCCTGTCCCCACCATGCCCCCACCTTCTCCCCACCCTGTCCCCACCTCCCTGCCATGTCCCCGTGTCCCCACCATGTCCCTGCCGTGTCCCCGTGTCCCCACCATGTCCCTGCCGTGTCCCCACCATGTCTCCACCATGTCCCCGTTTCCCCTCTATGTCTGTGCCTGTTCCCACCATGTCCCCACCTTCTCCCCACGATGTCCCCACCTGCTCCCCACCATATCCCCGCCATGTCCCCACTGTGTCCCTGCCATGTCCCCGTGTTCCTACCATATCCCCACGTCCCCACCTTCTCCCTCCTGTCCCCACCATGTCCCCACCGTGTCCCTGCCATGTCCCCACCGTGTCCCTGCCATGTCCCCATGTCCCCACCGTGTCCCCACCATGTCCCCGTGGCCCCTCTCTGTCTGTGCCTGTCCCCACCGTGTCCCTGCCATGTCCCCACCATGTCCCCACCTTCTCCCTGCCGTGTCCCCACCATGTCTCCACCTGCTTCCTACCATGTCCCCACCATGTCCCCACCTTCTCCCTGCCGTGTCCCCACCATGTCTCCACCGTGTCCCCTCTATGTCTGTACCTGTCCCCACCATGTCCCCACCTTCTCCCTGCCATGTCCCTGTGTCCCTGCCATGTCCCCACCATGTCCCCACCTTCTCCCTGCCATGTCCCCACCATGTCCCCACCTTCTCCCTGCCATGTCCCCACCGTGTCCCTGCCATGTCTCCGTGTCCCCACCGTGTCCCCACAATGTCCCCGTGGCCCCTCTGTGTCTGTACCTGTCCCCACCATGTCCCCACCTTCTCCCCACGATGTCCCCACCTTCTCCCTGCCATGTCCCCACCATGTCCCCACCATGTCCCCGTGTCCCCTCTGTGTCTGTGCCTGTCCCCACCATGTCCCCGCTGTGTCCCCACCTGCTCCCTGCCATGTCCCCACCGTGTCCCCACTGTATCCCATCATGTCCCCACCATATCCCCATGTCCCCTCCATGTCCCTGCCTGTCCCCACCATGTCCCCGTTGTGTCCCCACCATGTCCCCACCTGCTCCCTGCCATGTCCCCACCCTGTCCCCACCTCCCTGCCATGTCCCTGTGTCCCCACCTTCTCCCTGCCGTGTCCCCACCATGTCTCCACCTGCTTCCTGCCGTGTCCCCACCATGTCCCCGTGTCCCCTCTATGTCTGTGCCTGTCCCCACCATGTCCCCACCGTGTCCCTGCCATATCCCCACCATGTTCCCACCTTCTCCCTGCCATGTCCCCACCATGTCCCCATCGTGTCCCTGCCATGTCCCCACCATGTCCCCACCTCCCTGCCGTGTCCCCAACGTGTCCCCACCTTCTCTCTGCCGTATCCCCACCGTGTCCCACCGTGTCCCCAGGCCGCGTTCGCCTGCATCAAGCAGCTGTGGCAGCGGCGGCCGCTGAAGGTGTACGGGGGCCGCATGGCCGAGTCCATGCTGGCCATCCTGTGCCACATCCTGCGCGCGGAGCCGCTGCTGCGCGAGCGCCTGGGCCGCGAGCGGGAGGGACCCGCGCCCGACGAGCCCGGGGGCGACGAGGGGGGAGCCCGCAGGGAGCCCCACGTCAACCAGCAGCAGCTGCAGCAGGTGTGGGGATGGGGGAAAACGGAGGTGGGATGGGGAAATGGGGGTGGGATGGAGAAATGGGGGTAGGAGGAAACAAATGGGGATGGGAGGGGGGAAAATGGGAGGTGGGAGGGGAGAAATGGGGGTGGGATGGGGAAGGAGGGGGGAAAATGGGAGGTGGGAGGGGGAAAATGGGGGTGGGAGCTCAAAAACTGAAGGATGGGGTGGAAAAAACTGAGGGGTGGGATAAAAATATGGGGGGGTAGGAGGTGTTGAAAAATGGGGGAGTGGGATGGAAAAATGGGGGTGGGAGGGGGAAAAATGGGGGTGGGAGGGAGGAAAATGGGAGGTGGGATGGGGAGAAATGGGGGCGGGATGGGGAAAAATGGGAGGTGGGAGGGGGGAAAATGGGGGTGGGAGGGGGAAAATGGGGGTGGGAGGCTGAAAACTGAAGGTTGGGACCAAAAAATGGGAGGTGGGATGGAGAATTGGGGGTGAGAGCTCAAAAACTGAAGGATGGGAGGTCAAAAACTGAGGGGTGGGACAAAAATATGGGGGGTAGGAGGTGTTGAAAAATGGGGGGTGAGAGGCTGAAAACTAAAGGGTGGGATGGAAAAATGGGGGTGAGATGGAGAAATGGGGGGTGGGAGGGAAAAAACGGGCGGGGCAAAAAACTGGGGAGTAGGAAGTTGAGAAATGGGGGGGTGGGAGGGAAAAATGAGGGGTAGGAGGCTGAAAACTGAGGGGTGAGACAAAAAAATGGGAGGTGGGATGGAGAAATGGGGGTAGGAGGAAACAAATGGGGATGGGAGGGAAAAAATGGGGGTGGGAGCTCAAAAACTGAAAGATGGGATGGAAAAAACTGAGGGGTGGGATAAAAAAATGGGAGGTGGGAGGGAAGAAAATGGGGATGGGAGGGAAAAAATGGGGATGGGAGGGAAGAAAATGGGGATGGGAGGGAAAAAAGGGGGGTGGGAGCTCAAAAACTGAAGGATGGGATGGAAAAAACTGAGGGGTGGGAGGGAAGAAAATGGGGATGGGAGGGAAGAAAATGGGGATGGGAGGGAAAAAATGGGGGTGGGAGCTCAAAAACTGAAGGATGGGGTGGAAAAAAATGAGGGGTGGGATAAAAAAAGGGGGGGTGGAAGGGAAAAACGGGAGGTGTGAAGTCGCACCAAATCCTCCTCAGACCCCTCCTCGTGCCCCTCAAACCCCTCCTCGTGCCCCTCAAACCCCTCCTCGTGCCCCTCAAACCCCTCCTCATGCTCCCAAACCCCCCCTGACCCCTCTGTGTGCCCCCCCAGCTGATGGACATGGGTTTCTCCCGGGAGCACGCCATGGAGGCCCTGCTCAACACCAACACCATGGAGCAGGCCACGGAGTACCTGCTCACCCACCCGCCCCCGCTGATGGGGGGCTCTGCACGGGTCAGTGGGGCTGGGGGGGCACAACAGGGGGGGCTGGGGGCAGGGGGAGGGAAAATGGGGGGATTTGGGGGGGGTCCTGCGGTGGGGAAAGGGAAATAGGGAGGATTTGGGGGGATCATGGAGGGGTTTGGGGGAGTCCTGCAGTGGGGGAAGGGGAAATAAGGAGGATTTGGGGGGGGTTTGGGAGGGATCCTGAGGGGTTTTGGGGGTGTCTTCATTGTTTTTTAGGGGTTCCTTGTGGGTTTTGGGATGTTTTGGGGGTGGGGTCCTTCAGTGGGGAAAGGGAAATAGGGAGGATTTGAGGGGATCAGGGAGGGGTTTGGGGGAGTCCTGCAGTGGGGGAAGGGGAAATAAATGAGGACTTGGGGGGGGTTTGGGAGGGATCCTGAGGGGTTTTGGGGGGGTCTTCATTGTTTTTTGGGGGTTCCTTGTGGGTTTTGGGATGTTTTGGGGGTGGGGTCCTTGGGGATTTTGGGGTTGTTTGGGTGGTTTTTTTGGAGGTCTTGATGGTTTTTTGGGGTGCTTTTGGGTGCTTTTTGGGGTGCTTTGAGGGGGTTTGGGAGTTTCTGGTGGATTTTGGGGTGGTTTGGGTGGTTTTTGGAGGTCTTGATGGTTTTTTGGGGTGCTTTTGGGTGGTTTTTGGGCTGCTTTGAGGGGGTTTGGGAGTTCCTGGTGGATTTTGGGGTTGTTTGGGTGGTTTTTGGAGGTCTTGATGGTTTTTTGGGGTGCTTTGGGTGGTTTTTGGGCTGCTTTGAGGGGGTTTGGGAGTTCCTGGTGGATTTTGGGGTGGTTTGGGTGGTTTTTGGAGGTCTTGATGGTTTTTGGGGTGCTTTTGGAGGTCTTGATGGTTTTTGGGGTGCTTTTGGGTGGTTTTTGGGCTGCTTTGAGGGGGTTTGGGAGTTCCTGGTGGATTTTGGGGTGGTTTGGGTGGTTTTTTGGAGGTCTTGATGGTTTTTTGGGGTGCTTTTGGGTGGTTTTTGGGCTGCTTTGAGGGGGTTTGGGAGTTTCTGGTGGATTTTGGGGTGGTTTGGGTGGTTTTTGGGATTCCTGGTGGGTTTTTGGGATGGTTTGGGTGGGTTTGGGGGGCTCCTGGTGGTTTTTGGGGTGCTCTTGGGGGTCCCCGCAGCCCCTGACGCTGCCCCCCAGGACCTGAGCATGTCAGAGGAGGATCAGATGATGAGAGCCATCGCCATGTCCCTGGGCCAGGACATCCCCATGGAGCAGCGCGCCGAGTCCCCAGAGGTGGGACCCCCAAAAACCCCATTTCCTGTCCCTAAAACCCCATTTCCTGTCCCAAAACCTCCATTTCCTGTCCCAAAACCCCATTTCCTGTCCCAAAACCTCCATTTCCTGTCCCTAAAACCTCCATTTCTCTGCCCCAAACCTCCATTTCTCCTCCATTTCCTTGCCCCAAACCCCCATTTCTCCCTCCAAACCCCCATTTCTCCCCCTGTTCTCCCCCTCCTCACCCCATTTCCCTTTGCCAAACCCCATTTCTCCTCCATTTCCCTTTGCCAAACCCCATTTCCCTGCCCCAAACCCCATTTCCCTGCCCAAACCCCATTTCCCTGCCCCAAACCCCGTTTCCCTGCCCAAACCCCCATTTCTCTGCCCCAAACCCCCATTTCTCCCCCATTTCCCTGCCCCAAACCCCATTTCCCTTTGCCAAACCCCATTTCTCCTCCATTTCCCTTTGCCAAACCCCATTTCCCTGCCCAATCCCCCATTTCTCTGCCCCAAACCCCATTTCTCCCCTCAAACCCCATTTCCCTTTGCCAAACCCCATTTCCCTGCCCCAAACCCCATTTCCCTTTGTCAAACCCCATTTCTCCTCCATTTCCCTTTGCCAAACCCCATTTCCCTTTGCCAAACCCCATTTCTCTGCCCCAAACCCCATTTCCCTGCCCCAAACCCCCATTTCTCCCCTCAAACCCCATTTCCCTGCCCCATACCCCCATTTCTCCCCCATTTCCCTGCCCCAAACCCCATTTCTCCCCCTTTCTCCCCCTTTCTCCCCCTCCTCACCCCGTTTCCCCCTCAGGAGGCCGCGTGCCGCAAGGAGGAGGAGGAGCGGCGGGCGCGGGAGCGGCAGGAGGAGGAGGAGGCCAAGTGCCTGGAGAAGTTCGAGGGGGCCGAGCCGCTGGAGGCGGCCGAGCTCGGCGCCTTCACGGACTCGATGCTGCCGGGCTGCTCTCAGCTGCTGGACGAGCTGCCCGACACCGTGTACCGCGTGTGCGACCTGCTGATGACGGCCGTGCGCCGCAACGGCCCGGCCTACCGCGACAGCGTGCTCAAACAGGTGGTGCAGCAGGTATGGAGCCCTGAACCCAGCCTAAATCTGCCCTAAATCCACCCTGAACCAGCCCTGAGACCCCTAAACCCACCCTGAATCAGCCCTGAGACCCCTAAACCTGTCCCAAACCCACCCTGAGACCCCTGACCCCAGTGATGGCCGTGTGCTGTAATGGCCCCGCCTGCTGGGACTCAGTGCTCATACAGGTGGTGCAGCAGGTATGGAGCCCTAAACCCAGCCTAAACCTGCCCTAAATCCACCCTGAACCAGCCCCAAATCCATCCTGAGCCAGCCCTGACACCCCTAAACCCACCCTGAACCAGCCCTGAGATCCCTAAACCTGTCCCAAACCCACCTTGGGGGCCTTGACCCCAATGGTGGCCGTGTGCTGCAACGGCCCGGCCTACCGAGACAGCGTGCTCAGGCAGGTGGTGCAGCAGGTATGGGGACCTGAACCCAGCTTAAATCCAGGCTAAACCTACCCTGAGACCCCTAAACCCACCCTGAACCAGCCCTGAGACTCCTAAACCTGTCCCAAACCCACACTGGGGCCCTTGACCCCAATGGTGGCCGTGCGCTGCAACGGCCCGGCCTACCGAGACAGCGTGTTCAAACAGGTGGTGCAGCAGGTATGGAGCCCTGAACCCGGCCTAAATCTGCCCTAAACCCACCCTAAACCTGCCCCAAATCCATCCTGAGCCAGCCCTCACACCCCTACACCCACCCTGAACCAGCCCTGAGATCCCTAAACCTGTCCCAAACCCACCCTGAGACCCCTGACCCCAATGGTGGCCGTGTGCTGCAACAGCCCGGCCTACCGCGACAGCATGCTCAAACAGGTGGTGCAGCAGGTATGGAGCCCTGAACCCAGCCTAAACCTGCCCTAAATCCACCCTGAACCAGCCCTAAGACCCCTAAACCCACCCTGAATCAGCCCTGAGACTCCTAAACCTGTCCCAAACCCACCTTGAGATCCCTGACCCCAGTGATGGCCATGTGCTGCAATGGCCTGGCCTACCGGGACAGCGTGCTCAAACAGGTGGTGCAGCAGGTATGGAGCCCTGAACCCAGCTTAAATCCAGCCTAAACCCATCCTGAACCAACCCTGAGACCCCTAAACCCACCCTGAACCAACCCTGAGACCCCTAAACCTGTCCCAAACCCACCCTGAGACCCCTGACCCCAATGGCGGCTGTGTGCCGCAATGGCCCGGCCTGCTGGGACTCAGTGCTCATACAGGTGGTGCAGCAGGTATAGAGCCCTGAACCCAGCCTAAACGTGCCCTAGACCTACCCTGAACCAGCCCTGAGACCCCTACACCCATCCTGAACCAGCCCCGAGACCCCCAAACCCACCCTGAGACCCCTGACCCCAATGGTGGCTGTGTGCCGCAATGGCCCGGCCTGCTGGGACAGCGTGCTCAAATAAGTGGTGCAGCAGGTATGGAGCCTTAAACCCAGCCTAAACCTGCCCTAAATCCGCCCTGAACCAGCCCTAAGACCCCTAAACCCACCCTGAACCAACCCTGAGACCCCTGACCCCAATGGTGGCCATGTGCTGCAACGGCCCGGCCTACCGCGACAGCGTGCTCAAACAGGTGGTGCAGCAGGTATGGAGCCCTGAACCCAGCCTAAACGTGCCCTAAACCTGCCCTAGACCTACCCTGAACCAGCCCTGAGACCCCTACACCCACCCTGAACCAGCCCTGAGACTCCTAAACCTGTCCCAAACCCACACTGGGGCCCTTGACCCCAATGGTGGCCGTGCGCTGCAATGGCCCGGCCTATCGGGACAGCGTGCTCAAACAGGTGGTGCAGCAGGTATGGAGCCCCGAACCCAGCCTAAATCTGCCCTAAACCTGCCCCAAATCCCACCTGAGCCAGCCCTGACACCCTTAAACCTACCCTGAACCAGCCCTAAGACCCCCAAACCCACCCTGAACCAACCCTGAGACCCCTGACCCCAATGGTGGCCGTGTGCTGCAATGGCCCGGCCTGCTGGGACTCAGTGCTCATACAGGTGGTGCAGCAGGTATGGAGCCCTGAACCCAGCCTAAACCTGCCCCAAATCCATCCTGAGCCAGCCCTGACACCCCTAAACCCACCCTGAACCAGCCCTGAGATCCCTAAACCTGTCCCAAACCCACCCTGAGACCCCTGACCCCAATGGTGGCCGTGTGCTGCAATGGCCCGGCCTACCGAGACAGCGTGCTCAAACAGGTGGTGCAGCAGGTATGGGGACCTGAACCCAGCCTAAATCTGCCCTAAACCCACCCTAAACCTGCCCCAAATCCATCCTGAACCAGCCCTAAGACCCCTAAACCCACCCTGAGACCCCTGACCCCAATGGTGGCCATGTGCTGCAATGGCCTGGCCTACCGGGACAGGGTGCTCAAACAGATGGTGCAGCAGGTATGGGGACCTGAACCCAGTTTAAATCCAGCCTAAACCTGCCTTAGACCTACCCTGAACCAGCCTTGAGACCCCTAAACCCACCCTGAACCAGCCCCGAGACCTCCAAACCCACCCTGAGATCCCTGACCCCAATGGTGGCTGTGTGCCGCAATGGCCCGGCCTGCTGGGACTCAGTGCTCATACAGGTGGTGCAGCAGGTATGGAGCCCTGAACCCAGCCTAAACCTGCCCTAAATCCACCCTGAACCAGCCCTAAGACCCCTAAACCCACCCTGAACCAACCCTGAGACCCCTGACCCCAATGGTGGCCGTGTGCTGCAATGGCCCGGCCTATCAGGACAGCGTGCTCAAACAGGTGGTGCCGCAGGTATGGGGACCTGAACCCAGCCTAAAACCAACCTAAACCCATCCTGAACCAACCCTGAGACACCTAAACCCATCCTGAACCAACCCTGAGACCCCTAAACCCACCCTGAACCAGCCCTGAGACCCCTAAACCTGTCCCAAACCCACCCTGAGACCCCTGACCCCAGCGGTGGCCATGTGCTGCAATGGCCCGGCCTACCGGGACCGTGTGCTCAAACAGGTGGTGCAGCAGGTATGGGGACCTGAACCCAGCCTAAATCTGCCCTAAACCCACCCTAAACCTGCCCCAAATCCATACTGAGCCAGCCCTCACACCCCTAAACCCACCCTGAACCAGCCCTGAGATCCCTCAACCTGTCCCAAACCCACACTGGGGCCCTTCACCCCAATGGTGGCCGTGTGCTGCAACGGCCCGGCCTACCGAGACAGCGTGCTCAGGCAGGTGGTGCAGCAGATATGGAGCCCTGAACCCAGCCTAAAACCAACCTAAACCCATCCTGAACCAACCCTGAGACCCCTAAACCCACCCTGAATCAGCCCTGAGACCCCTAAACCTGTCCCAAACCCACCCTGAGACCCCTGACCCCAATGGTGGCTGTGCGCCTCAATGGCCCGGCCTGCTGGGACTCAGTGCTCGTACAGGTGGTGCAGCAGGTATGGAGCCTTAAACCCAGCCTAAACCTGCCCTAAATCCGCCCTGAACCAGCCCTGAGACCCCTAAACCTGTCCCAAACCCACCCTGAGATCCCTGACCCCAGTGATGGCCATGTGCCGTAATGGCCCAGCCTACCGGGACAGCGTGCTCAAACAGGTAGTGCAGCAGATATGGTGCCCTGAATCCAGCCTAAACCTGCCCTAAATCCACCCTGAGACCCCCAAACCCACCCTGAGCTAGCCATGAGACCCCCAAACCCACCCTGAGATCCCTGACCCCAGTCATGGCTGTGCGCTGCAATGGCCCGGCCTGCTGGGACAGCGTGCTCAAGCAGGTGGTGCAGCAGATATGGAGCCCTGAACCCAGCCTAAACCTAGCTTAAACCTGCCCTAAACCCACCTTGAACCAACCCTGAGACCCCCTAAACCCACCCTGAACCAGCCCTGAGACCCCTGAACTTGTGCCAAGACCCCTAAACCTGCCCTGAGACCCCCTGAACCCCCAGGTGTGCCGGGTGCCCCCCTGAACCCCACTGACCACGCTGGACTGCACTGACCTGAACCCTGCTGACCGCCCTAAATGTTACTGACCCTCTGCACCCTGCTGACCCCCACTGACCACTCAGCTCCCCCAGGTGTGGGAGCTCCTGATCAAGGCAGCTGTGCCCCCCCTGATCCTGGTTGACCCTTGACCCCCACTGACCATCACTGACCCCTGAGCCCCACTGACCATCCTGGCCCTTATTTGACCCACTGATCTCCACTGACCCCACTGACCCCCAGGTGTAGGAGGCAGCCGATGTCCTGATCAAGGCGGTCGTGCCCTACTGACCCCTGAACCCTACTGACCACCCTGGCCCTTAGTGACCCACTGACCACTGATCTCTCAGGTGTGGGAGGTGGCTGTTGTCCTGATCAAGGTGGCTGTGCCCCGCTGACCCCCCTGACCCTCACTGACCCCACTGACCACTGACTCACAGGAGTGGGACGCAGCCGATGTCCTGATCAAAGTGGCTGTGCCCCACTGATCCCTGACCCCCAGTGACCCCACTGACCACCCTGATCCCCACTACCCACTGACCACTGCTGCCCCCTGACCCCACTGACCACCCTGATCCCCACTACCCACTGACCACTGCTGCCCCCTGACCCCACTGACCCCCAGTGACCACTGACCCCTGACCCTGCTGACCACTGACCCCTGACCCTGCTGACCACTGACCCACTGACCCACTGACCACTCGTCCCCCCAGGTGTGGGAAGCAGCCGATGTCCTGATCAAGGTGGCCATGCCCCTCTGACCTGTGACCCCCAGTGATCACCTTGATCCCCACTTCTCCCTGACCCCTACTGCCCCCTGACCCCACTGACCCCCAGTGACCACTGACCCACTGACCACTGACCCTGCTGACCACTGACCCACTGACCCCTGACCCTGCTGACCACTGACCCCTGATCCCGCTGACCACTCGTCCCCCCAGGTGTGGGAGGCAGCCGATGTCCTGATCAAGGTGGCCATGCCCCTCTGACCTGTGACCCCCAGTGATCACCTTGATCCCCACTGCCCCCTGACCCCCAGTGACCACTGACCCTGCTGACCACTGACCCACTGACCACTGACCCCTGACCCTGCTGACCACTGACCCCTGACCCCACTGACCCCCAGTGACCACTGACCCTGCTGACCCCTGACCCTGCTGACCACTGACCCACTGACCACTGACCTCTGACCCTGCTGACCACTGACCCACTGACCACTTGGTCCCCCCAGGTGTGGGAAGCAGCCGATGTCCTGATCAAGGCGGCCGTGCCCCACTGACCTGTGACCCCCAGTGATCACCTTGATCCCCACTTCTCCCTGACCCCACTGACCCCTGACCCTACTGCCCCCTGACCCCACTGACCCCTGACCCTACTGCCCCCTGACCCCACTGACCCCCAGTGACCCCTGACCCTGCTGACCACTGACCCACTGACCCTGCTGACCACTGACCCCTGACCCTGCTGACCACTGACCCTGCTGACCCCACTGACCCCTGACCCTGCTGACCACTCGTCCCCCCAGGTATGGGAAGCAGCCGATGTCCTGATCAAGGTGGCCATGCCCCACTGACCTGTGACCCCCAGTGATCACCTTGATCCCCCCTGCCCCCTGACCCCCAGTGACCACTGACCCCTGACCCTGCTGACCACTGACCCACTGACCCCTGACCCCTGACCCTGCTGACCCCTGACCCCACTGACCCCTGACCCCACTGCCCCCACTGACCCCTGACCCCACTGACCACTGACCCACTGACCCCTCGTCCCCCCAGGTGTGGGAAGCAGCCGATGTCCTGATCAAGGCGGCCGTGCCGCTGACCACCAGCGACACCAAGACGGTGTCGGAGTGGATCAGCCAGATGGCCACCCTGCCCCAGGCCTCCAACCTGGCCACGCGCATCCTGCTGCTCACCCTGCTCTTCGAGGTACCTCAGAACCCGCGGGGGACCCCAAAACCTGGGGGAGTGATCACAGAATGTGGGGAATGACCACAAAACTTGGGGTGAACCCAAAACCTGGGGGAGTGACCCCAAAACCCAGGGGAGTGACCACAGAACCTGGGGGAGTGACTACAGAATGTGGGGAATGACCACAAAACCTGGGGGAGTGACCACAGAATGTGGGGAATGACCACAAAACTTGGGGTGAACCCAAAACCCGGGGGAGTGACCCCAAAACCCAGGGGAGTGACCCCAAAACCCAGGGGAGTGACCACTGAATGTGGGGAATGACCACAAAACTTGGGGTGAACCCAAAACCCGGGTGGAGCAGCCCAAAACCTTGGGGGGCCACCATACCTGAGGGGACCCCAAAACCTGGGGAATGACCCCAAAAAGCTGTGAGGGGGGAACCTAAAACCTGGGAGGACTCCAGAACCTGAGGAGTGACCCCAAAACCTGAGGAGTGACCCCAAAACCTGGGGAGGCACCCCAAAACTTGGGGGGAACACCCCTGGGTCCCTGGGCCTCACATCCCTCACAAAACTGCCAGGTGCTTTCCAGAGGTGGCTCATTTTCCATAAATCCTGAGGTTTGGGGTCGTTTTGGGGTGCTTTGAGGGTGTTTTGGGTGTGTTTGGAATGGTTTGTGGGGTGCTGATGTTTTTGGGGTGCTCCAGGAGCTGAAGCTGCCCTGTGCTGCCATGGTGGGGTCCAGCGGTGTGCTGGTTTCTGTGGATATTTTGGGGCAGTTTCTGGGTATTTTGGTCGGGATTTTGGGGGTGTTTTATTGGATATTTTGGGGTGCTCCAGGAGCTGAAGCTGCCCTGTGGCCCCTTGGGAGGGTTCAGCTGTGTGCTGGTTTCTGTGGATATTTTGGGGCAGTTTCTGGATATTTTGCTTAGGATTTTGGGGGTGTTTTATTGGATATTTTGGGGTGCCTCAGGAGCTGAAGCTGCCCTGTGCTGCCATGGTGGGGTCCAGCGGTGTGCTGGTTTCTGTGGATATTTTGGGGCAGTTTCTGGATATTTTGGTTGGGATTTTTGGGGTGTTTTGTTGGATATTTTGGGGTGCTGACGTTTTTGGGGTGCTCCAGGAGCTGAAGCTGCCCTGTGCTGCCATGGTGGGGTCCAGTGGTGTGCTGGTTTCTGTGGATATTTTGGGGCAGTTTCTGGATATTTTGGTCAGGATTTTGGGGGTGTTTCGGTGGATATTTTGGGGTGCTGACGTTTTTGGGGTGCCCCAGGAGCTGAAGCTGCCCTGTGCCCGCGTGGTGGAGTCCAGCTGCGTGCTGGACGTGCTGATCAAGCTGCTGGAGGTGGTGCAGCCCTGCCTGCAGGCTGCCAAGGAGCACAAGGAGGTGCAGACCCCCAAGTAAGGAGTGACCCCTTGCAGACCCCCCCAGAACCCCCCAAAAAACCCCCCTGGGATGCTCTCACAACTCTTCTGCCCCCCCAAAAAAAAGGTGGATCACCCCTGTGCTGCTGCTGATTGATTTCTATGAGAAGACGGCCGTGTCCTCCAAGCGCCGCGCGCAGATGAACAAGGTGGGAGGGCTGGGGGGAATTTGGGGGGTCCTGGGGGGAATTTTGGGGGTCCTGAGGGGTTTTAGGGGGGCTGGAAGGGGACATGGGGAGCTCCTGGGGACACACGGTGGGGCTGGGAAGGGAGTGGAGCAGCCAGGGTGACACAGGGGATGGCACACAGAGCCCTGGGGGACACAGGGGGTGACACAGGGGGTGACACCCAGAGTCCTGGGGGACACAGGGGATGGCACACAGAGTCCTGGGGGACACAGGGGGTGACACACAGAGTCCTGGGGGACACAGGGGGTGACACCCAGAGTCCTGGGGGACACAGGGGGTGACACACAGAGTTTTGGGAGACATGGGGTCACACACAGGGTCCTGGGGGACACAGGGGGTGACACCCAGAGCCCTGGGGGACACAGGGGGTGACACAGGGAGTGACACCCAGAGTCCTGGGGGACACAGGGAGTGACACACAGAGCCCTGGGGGACACAGGGAGTGACACCCAGAGTCCTGGGGGACACAGGGGATGGCACACAGAGCCCTTGGGGACACAGGGGGTGACACAGGGGGTGACACCCAGAGTCCTGGGGGACACAGGGGATGGCACACAGAGCCCTTGGGGACACAGGGGGTGACACAGGGGGTGACACCCAGAGTCCTGGGGGACACAGGGGATGGCACACAGAGCCCTTGGGGACACAGGGGGTGACACAGGGGGTGACACCCAGAGTCCTGGGGGACACAGGGGGTGACACTCAGAGTTTTGGGAGACTTGGGGTCACACACAGGGTCCTGGGGGACACAAGGGGTGACACACAGGGTCCTGAGGAGGAGCCTTGTGGCCCTGGAGGACACAGGGGGTGACACAGGAGTGACACAAAGAGTCCTGGGGGACACAGGGGGTGACACTGGATGACACACAGGGTCCTGGGGAAGGGCCTTGGGGTCCTGGGAGACACAGGGTGACACAGGGGTGCCACACAAGGTCCTGGGGGATGCAGGAGGTGACACAGGGGATGACACGCAGGGTCCTGGGGAGGGACCTTGTGGTCCTGGGGGACACAGGGGGTGACACAGGGGTGACAAGAAGGGTCCTAGGGGACACAGGGGGTGACACAGGGGTGACACAGAAGGTCCTGGGGAAGGGCCTTGGGGTCCTGGGAGACACAAGGTGACACAGGGGTGACAAAAAGGGTCCTGGGGGAAACAGGGAGTGACACAGGGGTGACACAGAAGGTCCTGGGGGACACGGGGAGGGATGTGAAGGGTCTCTGGTGACACACAGAGTCCTGAGGGATACACGATGTCCCTGCGATGGGGACAATGACCTCACACCCCCACCACACCCAGCAAGGTTTGGGGGGCACACGAGGGGCTCCAAACCACTGACCCCCCTCTCCCCATGTCCCCCCCCAGTACCTGCAGGCCACTGGGAACAACTGGCGCTGGTTTGACGACCGCTCCGGCCGCTGGTGCAGCTACAGCGCCAGCAACAACAGCACCATCGACGCGGCCTGGAGAGCCGGGGAGCCCAGCGTGCGCTTCACGGCCGGCAGGCGGCGCTACACCGTGCAGTTCACCACCATGGTGCAGGTGAGGGGCTGGGGACAGGGGCTGGGGTCAGCCAGGGAATGGGGACACAGCCCCAGAGCTTGGGGACACAGCCCCAGGGCTTGGGGACACTGCCCAGAGTTCAGGGACGCAGCCCCAGGGTCATGGGGACGCACCACTACACCGTGCAGTTCACCACCATGGTGCAGGTGAGGGGCTGGGGGGCATGGGGACAGGGGCTGGGGGCAACCAGGGCATGGGGACACAGCCCCAGGGCTTGGGGACATTGCTCAGAGTTCAGGGACGCAGCCCCAGGGTCATTGGGATGCACCACTACACCGTGCAGTTCACCACCATGGTGCAGGTGAGGGGCTGGGGACAGGCTGGGGGGCATGGGGACATGGGCTGGGGTCAGCCAGGCCATGGGGACACAGCCCCAGGGCTTGGGGACATTGCTCAGAGTTCAGGGACGCAGCCCCAGGGTCATGGGGACGCACTGCTACACCCTGCAGTTCACCACCATGGTGCAGGTGAGGGGCTGGGGGGCATGGGGACATGGGCTGGGGTCAGCCAGGCCATGGGGACACAGCCCCAGGGCTTGGGGACATTGCCCAGAGTTCAGGGACGCAGCCCCAGGGTCATGGGGACGCACCACTGCACCGTGCAGTTCACCACCGTGGTGCAGGTGAGGGGCTGGGGGGCATGGGGACAGGGGCTGGGGGCAACCAGGGCATGGGGACACAGCCCCAGGGCTTGGGGACACGGCCCTGGCATCAGCCAGGGTATGGGGACATAGGCCAGGGTCATGGGGACACAGCCCTGGGGCACGGGGACACAGCCCAGGGTCACCCACGGCAAGGGGACACTCCCCTGAGGACAGGGGACAGACCCCTGGTGCCACCCAGCCCAGGGGAACACAGCCCCAGTGTCACCCGCTGCAAGGGACACCCTGCTGGTGTCACCCCGTGGGGAGGAGCCCCGGTGTCACCCCTGTCACCCGCGGTGTCCCCAGGTGAACGAGGAGACCGGGAACCGGCGCCCGGTGATGCTGACGCTGCTGAGACCCCCCCGGGCCGGGAAGGGCCGTGACGAGGGGGGGGCCGAGGACCCCGAGGGGAAGGGCAAGGACGAGACCCCCGGTATGGGGCTGGAAGGGGGTTCTGAGGGGTCACGGGGGGCGTCTGATGAGGGGTTTTGGGGGGGGCAAGGAGGTTATGGGGGCATTGGAGGGGTTTTGGGTGGTCTGAGTGGTGATGGGGAGGGGTCTGAGGGGTTTAGGGGGGTGTCTGAGGGGTTTTGGGGGGGCAAGGAGGTTATGGGGGCATTGGAGGGGTTTTGGGGGGTCTGAGGGGTTTTGGGGAGGTCTGAGGGGTTTTGGGAGGACAAGGAGGTTATGGGAGCATCAGAGAGGTTTTGGGAGGTCTGAGCGGTGATGGGGAGGGGTCTGAGGGGTTTTGGGGGAGTCTGAGGGGTTTAGGGGGAGGTCTGAGGGGTTTTGGGAGGGCAAGGAGGTTATGGGAGCATCAGAGAGGTTTTGGGAGGTCTGAGCGGTGATGGGGAGGGGTCTGAGGGGTTTTGGGGGAGTCTGGGGTCAGAATGGTCATGGCAGGTCATGGAGGCCACAGTGGGGTCAGAATGGCTATGGGGGGGTCACGGGGGTGGGGGGGCAACTGAATGGCCATGGGAGGTGAGAATGGTCATGGGGGGGGGTCAGAATGGCCATGGAGGAGTCACAGAGGTCATGGTGGGATCAGAATGGTAATGGGGGGGGTCAGAATGGTCATGGTGGGATCAGAATGGTCATGGTGGGATTAGAATGGTAATGGGGGGCTCAGAATGGTTATGGGGGGGTCAGAATGGTCACGGTGGGATTAGAATGGTAATGGGGGGGTCAGAATGGTAATGGGGAGCTCAGAATGGTCATGGTGGGATCAGAATGGTTATGGGGGTCAGAATGGTCATGGTGGGATTAGAATGGTTATAGGGGTCAGAATGGTCACTGGGATCAGAATGATCATGATGGGGTCAGAATGGTTATGGGGGTCAGAATGGCCATGAGGGGGGTCACAGGGACCACACCTAAGTGCCCAAGACCCCCCCCAGCCATACCCACCCCCCAAAACCCACCCTCCTCACCCCTTTCCTCCTCCCCACAGCTCCAGACCCCCCTTCTACAGACGAAGACCCCCCTTCCACCACCGCAACCGCCACCACCACCAGCACCACCGCCACTCCCACCGCCCCCTGCCCGTCCCCTCCCTGCCCCACTCCCACCCCCGAGGAGCCGCGGGACGACCCCGGCGCCGACGCCGAGGCTCCGGTGCGGGGCCTGGCGGAGGAGGCGGTGCCGGCCGTGCTGCGGGCGTGCGTCAGCATGCTGGGGGTGCCCGTGGACCCCGACACGCTGCACGCCACGCTGCGCCTGTGCCTGCGCCTGACGCGGCAGCACAAGCACGCGCTGCTGTTCGCCGAGCTGCGCTCCACGCGCACCATCCTGGCGCTCACGCAGAGCTCCGGCTTCACCGGCTTCACGCCGCTCGTCACGCTGCTCTTCCGGCACATCATCGAGGATCCCTGCACGCTGAGGCACACCATGGAGAAGGTGAGGGGTGGGGAGAGGGGAGAGAAGGGGGTTTGGGGGTGAGGGTGAGGGGATTTGGGGCGAGGGGAGAAGGGGATTGGGGGGCTTGGGGGTAAGGGGGAAGGGAAGGGAAGGGAAGGGAAGGGAAGGGAAGGGAAGGGAAGGGAAGGGAAGGGAAGGGAGAGGGGTTTTCAGGGCTGGGGATGAGGGGAATAAAGGGAGATGGAAGTTGGGGGGTTTGGGGTGAGGGGAATAAAGGGAGATGGAAGTTGGGGGGTTTGGGGTGAGGGGAATAAAGGGAGATGGAAGTTGGGGGGTTTGGGGTGAGGGGAATAAAGGGAGATGGAAGTTGGGGGGTTTGGGGTGAGGGGAATAAAGGGAGATGGAAGTTGGGGGGTTTGGGGTGAGGGGAATAAAGGGAGATGGAAGTTGGGGGGTTTGGGGTGAGGGGAATAAAGGGAGATGGAAGTTGGGGGGTTTGGGGTGAGGGGAATAAAGGGAGATGGAAGTTGGGGGGTTTGGGGTGAGGGGAATAAAGGGAGATGGAAGTTGGGGGGTTTGTGGTGAGGGGAATAAAGGGAGATGGAAGTTGGGGGGTTTGGGGTGAGGGGAATAAAGGGAGATGGAAGTTGGGGGGGTTTGGGGTGAGGAGAATAAAGGGAGAGGGGATTGGGGAGCTGGGGGAGAGGGGATGGGGAGCTGGTGTGAAGGGAAGGGGAGCTGGGGGTAAAGGGAGAGGGGATTGAGGGGCTGGAGGAGAGGGGATAGGGGTGCTGGGGATGAGAGGGGTAAAGGGAGAGGGGTTTGGGGGGCTGGGGGAGAGGGGAATAAAGGGAGATGGAAGTTGGGGAGCTTGGGGTGAGGGGAGAAGAGGAATTGGAATGCTGGGGGTAAGGGGAGAGGGGGGAGAAGGGGATAAACAGAATGGGGAGAGGGCTTTGGGGGGCTGGGGGTGAGGGGAGTGGAGAGAGGGGGATAAATTGAGAGGGGAGAGGGCATTGGGTGGCTGGGGGAGAGAGGAATAAAGGGAGAGGGGAGTTGCGGGGTCTGGGGGAAAGGGAAATAAAAGGAGAGCAGAATTGGGGGGCTGAGGGAGAGAGGAAGGGGAGCTGGGGGTAATGGGAGAGGAAATTGGGGGCCGGGGGGAGAGGGGAATAAAGGGAGAGGGGAGAGAGAACTGGGAGAGGGGAAAGGGCATTGGGGGGCTGAGAGAGAGGGGAGGGGGATAAAGGGAGAGGGGAGTTGGGGGGGCTGGGTGAGAGGAAATTGGGGGGCTGGGGGAGAGGAGATTGCAGCTGCAAGGGACAAGGGGATCAGGGAACTGGGGATCATGGGGACAAGGGGATCAGGGAATTGGGGATCATGGGGACAAGGGGATCAGGGAATTAGGATCCAGGGGACAAGGGGATCAGGGAATTGGGGATCCAGGGGACAAGGGGATCAGGGAACTGGGGGATCATGGGGACAAGGGGATCAGGGAATTGGGGGATCATGGGGACAAGGGGATCAGGGAATTGGGATCCAGGGGACAAGGAAATCTGGGAATCGGCGCTCTGGGGCCAGCAGGGCCAAGGAGGGCTCTGGGGCTCTGGCTCCCACGGGAAGCTCTCCCGGCCGGGGGTGCCCCTCTGGCCCCATGCCCACGATGTCCCCGCCATGTCCCCGTGCCCAGGTGGTTCGCTCAGCAGCCACGAGCGGGGCGGGCAGCACCACCTCGGGGGTGGTTTCTGGCAGCCTGGGCTCTCGGGAGGTGAATTACATCCTGCGGGTGCTGGGCCCCGCCGCCTGCCGCAGCCCCAACGTCTTCACCGAGGTGGCCACGGGCTGCATCCGCATCGCCCTGCCCGCGCCGCGCGGCTCCGGCACCGGTGAGGGGCACGGGGGTCCTGGGGTGGGGGGGTGGGTACCTGGAACAGGCTCCTGGAATGGGGCTGGGATGTGGGGGGGATCCTGGGGAGGGTCTGGGCACCTGGAACAGGCTCCTGGAGGGGGATCTGGGATGTGGAGTGGGTCCTGGGGAGGGTCTGGGTACCTGGAACAGGCTCCTGGAGGGGGTCTGGGATGTGGGAGGGGATCCTGGGGAGGGTCTGGGCACCTGGAACAGGCTCCTGGAGGGGGGCTGGGATGTGGAGTGGGTCCTGGGGAGGGTCTGGGTACCTGGAACAGGCTCCTGGAAGGGGGCTGGGATGTGGGGGGGATCCTGGGGAGGGTCTGGGTACCTGGAACAGGCTCCTGGAATGGGGCTGGGATGTGGAGTGGGTCCTGGGGAGGGTCTGGGTGCCTGGAACAGGCTCCTGGAATGGGGCTGGGATGTGGGGGGGACTCCTGGGGAGGGTCTGGGTACCTGGAACAGGCTCCTGGAGGGGGGCTGGGATGTGGAGTGGGTCCTGGGGAGGGTCTGGGTGCCTGGAACAGGCTCCTGGAGGGTGGCTGGGATGAGGGCTGGATCCTGGAGGGGTTGCTGGAGGGGGGATAGGGACCAGGCAGGTCCTGGAGGGGTCATGGGGACATTGATGGCACTCCTGGAGGGGTCATGGGGACATTGATGGCACTCCTGGAGGGGTCATGGGGAGCACCTGGGGAGGGTCTGGGTATATGGAACAGGCTCCTGGAGGGGGGCTGGGATGTGGGGGGGCTTCTGGAGGGGGTCTGGGATGTGGGAAGGATCCTGGAGGGGGCCTGGGTTGTTGGGTGGATTCTGGGGAGGGTCTGGGTATATGGAACAGGCTCCTGGAGGGGGGTCTGGGATGTGAGGAAGGATCCTGGAGACTTGGAACAGGCTCCTGGAAGGGGGTCTGGGACATGGGGGGGACTCCTGGGGAGGGTCTGAGTACCTGGAACAGGCTCCTGGAGGGGGGTGGGGGATCCTGGGGAGGGTCTGAGTACCTGGAACAGGCTCCTGGAGGGGCCTGGGATGTGAGGGGGATTCCTAAAACGGGGACAGGGACATAGGTGGAATCCCAGGCATCTGTAGTGAGGTCCTGGGAGGATTCATGGAGGGGATCTCAAGGTGCCTTTATGCCCAAAAAACGGGGTTCCAAGGGTGTCTCAGAATGGGGGTTCTAGGGGTGCCTTCATCCCACAAAAATGAGGTCCTGGGGATCCTTTTACCCTTAGAATGGGGGTCCCAAGGGTGCCTCTCTCCCTACAAATGAGGTCCCAGGGGTCCCTTTACCCTCAGAACAGGGGTCTCTCAGAATGGGGATCCCAGCGGTGCCTCCACCCCCCAAAAACCAGCATCCCATCTCATCCATATTCCCAACCCGACACCGCTGAGGATCCCCCCAAATCCCTGACCCCCAATTTCCCCCCCCAATTTCCCAGCCTCTGACGACGAGTTTGAGAACCTGCGGATCAAGGGCCCCAACGCGGTGCAGCTGGTGAAGACCACGCCGGCCAAGGCGGCCGCGCTGCCGCCCATCCCCGAGCCCATCCGGGACGTCATCTACGACATGCTCAACGCCCTGGCTGCCTACCACGCTCCTGACGAGGGTACGGGGGCTCAGGGTGGGCAGAGGGAGGAGTGGGGTGCGCGTGGAACGGGATTTGGGGTGTCCTGTGCAATGCCCTGGGTGCCCACCATGCCCCTGTGGGTGTCCTGTGCAATGCCCTGGGTGCCCACCACGCTCCTGTGCAATGCCCTGGGTGCCCACCACGCTCCTGTGCAATGCCCTGGGTGACCACCGTGCCCCTGTGCAATGCCCTGGATGCCCACCACCCCCCTGTGCATGTCCTGTGCAATGCCCTGGGTGCCCACCGTGCCCCTGTGGGTGTCCTGTGCAATGCCGTGGGTGCCCACCACGCTCCTGTGGGTGCCCCGTGCAATGCCCTGGGTGCCCACCACGCTCCTGTGCAATGCCCTGGGCACCCATCACGCTCCTGTGCAATGCCCTGGGTGCCCACCATGCCCCTGTGGGTGCCCTGTGCAATGCCCTGGGTGCCCACCATGCCCCTGTGGGTGTCCTGTGCAATGCCCTGGGTGCCCATCACGCCCCTGTGCAATGCCCTGGGTGCCCACCATGCCCCTGTGGGTGTCCTGTGCAATGCCCTGGGTGCCCACCGTGCCCCTGTGGGTGTCCTGTGTGCAATGCCCTGGGTGCCCGTCATGCTCCTGTGCAATGCCCTGGGTGCCCACCACGCCCCTGTGCAATGTCCTGGGTGCCCACCGTGCCCCTGTGGGTGTCCTGTGCAATGCCCTGGGTGCCCACCATGCCCCTGTGCAATGCCCTGGGTGCTCACCATGCCCCTGTGGGTGTCCTGTGCAATGCCCTGGGTGCCCACGGTGCCCCTGTGCAATGCCCTGGGTGCCCACCACACCCCTGTGCATTGCCCTGGGTGACCACCATGCCCCTGTGCAATGCCCTGGCTGCTCACCATGCCCCTGTGCAATGCCCTGGGTGCCCACCGTGCCCCTGTGCAATGCCCTGGGTGCCCACCACCCCCCTGTGCGTGTCCTGTGCAATGCCCTGGGTGCCCACCACGCTCCTTTGCAATGCCCTGGGTGCCCACCATGCCCCCGTGCAATGCCCTGGGTGCCCACCATGCCCCTGTGCAATGTCCTGGGTGCCCACCATGCCCCTGTGCGTGTTCTGTGCAATGCCCTGGGTGCCCACCACCCCCCTGTGGGTGTCCTGTGCAATGCCCTGGGTGCCTCCCACATCCCTGATGAGGGTATGGGGGGCTCAGGAGGTTCAGGGTGGGCAGAGGGAGGAGTGGGGTGCACGTGGAACGGGATTTGGGGTGTCCTGTGCAATGCCCTGGGTGCCCACCATGCCCCTGTGCAATGCCCAGGGTGCCCACCGTGCCCCTGTGGGTGTCCTGTGCAATGCCCTGGGTGCCCACCATGCCCATGTGGGTGTCCTGTGCAATGTCCTGGGTGCCCACCGTGCCCCTGTGGGTGTCCTGTGCAATGCCCTGGGTGCCCACCGTGCCCCTGTGGGTGTCCTGTGCGATGTCCTGGGCCTCTGATAAGGGTTTGGGGGACTTGGGGAACCCCCACAATGGGGGCAGACACCCCCGGAGAAATTTGGGGTGCATGGGGAACAGGAATTGGGGTGTCCTACTCTATGCCACGGGTGTCTGCCAGACTCCTACAAGGCTTTGGGGGACTTGGGATGGGACAGACACCCCCAGGTAGGTTTGGGGTGCAGGGAGAGGAGTGGGGAGCACGTGGAACTGGAATTGGGGTGTCCTGTGTGATGTCCTGAGTGTTTGCCAAACTCTGACAAGGGTTTGGGGGGCTTGGGTAACCCCCATAATGGGGGCAGACAGCCCCAGGGAGGTTTGGGGTGCACAGAGACAAGTGGAGTGCATGTGGAACTGGAATTGGGGTGTCCATATAGGGAAGGAATTGGAGTGTCCATATAGGAAGTATTGGGGTGTCCATATAGGGAAGGAATTGGGGTGTCCATATAGGGAAGGAATTGGGGTGTCTATATAGGAGGAATTGGGGGGTCCATATAGGAGGAATTGGGGTGTCCATATAGGAGGAATTGGGGTGTCTATATAGGGACAGAATTGGGGTGTCCATATAGGAGTAATTGGGGTGTTCATATAGGGACAGAATTGGGGTGTCCATATAGGAAGAATTGGGGTGTCCATATAGGGAAAGAATTGAGGTGTCCATATAGGAGGAATTGGGGTGTCCATATAGGGAAGGAATTGGGGTGTCCATATAGGGACAGAATTGGGGTGTCCATATAGGGACAGAATTGGGGTGTCCATATAGGAGGAATTGGGGTGTCCATACAGGAGGAATTGGGGTGTCCATATAGGAGGAATTGGGGTGTCCATATAGGGAAAGAATTGAGGTGTCCATATAGGAGGAATTGGGGTGTCTGTATAAGGGGAATGGGAGTGTCCATACAGGGAAGGATTTGGGGTACCCATATGGGAAGAATCGGGGTGTCCATATAGGGAAGGAATTGGGGTGTCCAAATAGAGATTGAATTGGGGTGCCCATGTAGGGAGAATTGGGGTGCCCACGTAGGGAAGGGATTGGAATGTCCGTATAGGAGGAGCTGTGGTGTTTTTATTGGGAAGGAATTGGGGTGTCCATATAGGGAAGGAATTGGAATGTCCACATAGGAGGAGCTGTGGTGTTTTTATAGGGAGGGAATTGGGGTGTCCATATAGGGACGGAAACGGGGTGTCCCTACAGGGGGCAACCAGGGTGCCGCAGCCCCTCTGGGGGTGCCCCCTGTCCCCCCTGAGCGCCGTGTCCCCACACAGGTGACAAGGGGGACCCCAAGAGCGCGGCGCCCAGCGAGGTGAGCCAGCTGCTGTCGGACATTGGGGACGACATGTACCAGCAGTACCGCAGCCTCACCCGCCCGCCCGCCGACTTCGACCCCCCTGCCGGCTTCGCCATCAACGTACGGGGCCTTGGGGTGGTCTGTGGGGGCGGTTTGGGGGGGCTGAGAGGGGATTTGGGGGGCTTGACCGTGTTCTGGGGGGCTGAGGGGTGGTTTGGGGGGATTGAGGGGCAGTTTGGGGGGGCTGAGAGGGGATTTGGGGGGGTTGAGGGGTGGTTTGGGGGGGCTGAGAGGGGATTTGGGGGGGTTGAGGGGTGGTTTGGGGGAGCTGAGGGGTGATTTGAGGGGCTGTAAGGGGATTTGGGGGATTGGGAAGGGATTTGGGGGGGCTGAGGGGTGATTTGAGGGGCTGTAAGGGGATTTGGGGGGGGCTTGGGGGGTCCTGGGGGGCCTAAGGGGCAGTTTAGGGGGACTAGGAAGGGATTTGGGGGGGCTAAGGGGTGGTTTGGGGGGACTAGGAAGGGATTTGGGGGTGCTGAGGGGTTTGAGGGGCTGGAAGGGGATTTGGGGGACTGGGAAGGGATTTGGGGGAGCTGAGGGGTGGTTTGAGGGGCTGGAAGGGGATTTGGGGGGGCTTGGGGGGTCCTGGGGGGCTAAGGGGTGGTTTGGGAGGACTAGGAAGGGATCTGGGGGGGCTGAGGGGTGGTTTGGGGGGATTGGGAAGGGATTTGGGGGGGCTGAGGGGTGGTTTGAGGGGCTGGAAGGGGATTTGGGGGACTGGGAAGGGATTTGGGGCGGCTAAAGGGGTTTGAGGGGCTGGAAGGGGATTTGGGGGTGTCCTGGGGGTGGCTAAGGGGTGGTTTGGGGGGGCTCGGGGGCAGTTTGGGGAGGGCTGAGAGGCATCTGGGTGTTTGGGGTGGGGGTTTGAAGGGACTGGGAGGGGATTTAGGGGGATTGAGGAGTGGTTTGGGGGGGCTTTAGAGGGAATTGGGGCTGGGGGATGATTTGGGGCAGCTGGGAGGAGATTTAGGGGGGCTGGGGGCAGTTTGGGGGGGCTGAGAGGGGATTTGGGGGGCTTGACCGTGTTCTGGGGGGCTGAGGGGTGGTTTGGGGGGTCTGAGAGGGGATTTGGGGGGCTTGACCGTGTTCTGGGGGGCTGAGGGGCGGTTTGGGGAGGCTGGGAGGGGATTTGGGGGGGGTTGAGGGGTGGTTTGGGGGGGCTTTGGAGGGAGTTGGGGCTGGGGGATGATTTGGGGCAGCTGGGAGGAGATTTAGGGGGGCTGGGGGCAGTTTGGGGGGGCTGGGAGGGGATTTAGAGGGTCTTGGGTGGGCTGAGGGGTGATTTGGGGGGGCTGGGAGGGGATTTAGAGGGTCTTGGATGGGCTGAGGGGTGATTTGGGGGTGCTGGGGGTGGTTTTGGGGGCTGAGGGGTCTGAGGTGTGGTTTGGGTGGGGCTCAGGGGTGGTTTTGAGGGTCTGGGGGGGTCTGTGGGGTTTTGGGGACCCCCTCAGGCTCTGATCCCCCCCCTGCTCCCCCAGGCCCAGGTTTTTGCTGCTGACGGAGCCGCGGCTGAGACGCCGCCCTCGGGAACGCCCCAGGGAGAAGGTGGCACTGTCCCCTCGAGTCCCCTGCTGTCCCTGAGCCCCTGATGTCCCCCCCCATGTCCCTGTGACCCCAATACTCCCAAACCCCCCAACATCTTCGTTGTATCCCCGCACATCCGATGTCCCCTCTGTGTGCCCAAGGTCCCCCAGGCCGTCCAGTCCTTGAGTCCCCCACTGTCCCCTCCGTGTCCCCAAGGTCCTCGAGGTTCCCCTCTGTGTCTTTAAGACTTTGTCCGTCCCTCCTGCCCTCTGCACCCCCTAATTGTGCCCTCCTGTGACTCCCTGCTCCCCCGTGTCCCCTCACTGTCCCCCGACCCTGTCCCCGTGCTCCTTGACTGTCCCCGATACTGTCCCCGTGTCCCCTGACCCTGTCCCCGTGTCCCCTGACTGTCCCCTGACCCTGTCCCCGTGTCCCCTGACCCCATTCCTGTGTCCCCTGACTGTCCCCTGACACTGTCCCTGTGTCCCCTTACACTGTCCCCCTGTCCCCTGACTGTCCCCTGACACTGTCCCCATGTCCCCTGACCCTGTCCCCGTGTCCCCTGACTGTCCCCTGACCCCATTCCTGTGTCCCCTGACTGTCCCCTCACCCCATTCCCGTGTCCCCTGACTGTCTCCTGACCCTGTCCCCGTGTCCCCTGACTGTCCCCTGACCCTGTCCCCGTGTCCCCTGACTGTGCCCTGACGCTGTCCCCGTGTCCTCTGACACTGTCCCCCTGTCCCCTGACTGTCCCCTGAACTGTCCCCCTGTCCCCTGACCCTGTCCCCTGACCCCATTCCTGTGTCCCTTGACTGTCCCCTGACGCTGTCCCCATGTCCCCTGACCCCATTCCTGTGTCCCCTGACTGTCCCCTGACGCTGTCCCCGTGTCCCCTGACCGTGTCCCCTGACCCTGTCCCCTGACTGTCCCCTGACTGTCCCCTGACCCCATTCCTGTGTCCCCTGACTGTCCCCTGACACTGTCCCCATGTCCCTTGACCCTGTCCCCGTGTCCCCTGACTGTCCCCTGACCCTGTCCCCGTGTCCCCTGACCCCATTCCTGTGTCCCCTGACTGTCCCCTGACCCTGTCCCCGTGTCCCCTGACCCTGTCCCCGTGTCCCCTGACTGTCCCCTGACCCTGTCCCCATGTCCCCTGACTCTGTCCCCATGTCCCCTGACGCTGTCCCCGTGTCCCCTGACCCTGTCCCCGTGTCCCCTGACTGTCCCCTGACTGTCCCCTGACCCCATTCCCGTGTCCCCTGACTGTCCCCTGACCCTGTCCCCCTGTCCCCTGACTGTCCCCTGACCCTGTCCCCGTGTCCCCTGACTGTGCCCTGACGCTGTCCCCGTGTCCTCTGACACTGTCCCCCTGTCCCCTGACTGTCCCCTGAACTGTCCCCCTGTCCCCTGACACTGTCCCCCTGTCCCCTCACTGTCCCCTGACCCTCTCCCCGTGTCCCCTGACTGTCCCCTGACACTGTCCCCATGTCCCCTGACTGTCCCCTGACTCTGTCCCCGTGTCCCCTGACACTGTCCCCATGTCCCCTGACTGTCCCCTGACCCTGTCCCCGTGTCCCCTGACTGTCCCCTGACGCTGTCCCCGTGTCCCCTGACCCCATTCCTGTGTCCCCTGACTGTCCCCTGACGCTGTCCCCGTGTCCCCTGACCCCATTCCTGTGTCCCCTGACTGTCCCCTGACACTGTCCCCGTGTCCCCTGACCCCATTCCTGTGTCCCCTTACTGTCCCCTGACGCTGTCCCCGTGTCCCCTCACTGTCCCCTGACCCTGTCCCCGTGTCCCCTGACTGTCCCCTTACACTGTCCCCCTGTCCCCTGACGCTGTCCCCGTGTCCCCTGACCCTGTCCCCGTGTCCCCTGACTGTCCCCTTACACTGTCCCCGTGTCCCCTGACTGTCCCCTGACCCTGTCCCCGTGTCCCTTGACCCTGTCCCCCTGTCCCCTGACTGTCCCCTGAACTGTCCCCCTGTCCCCTGACCCTGTCCCCTGACCCCATTCCTGTGTCCCTTGACTGTCCCCTGACGCTGTCCCCGTGTCCCCTGACCCCATTCCTGTGTCCCCTGACTGTCCCCTGACGCTGTCCCCGTGTCCCCTGACCGTGTCCCCTGACCCTGTCCCCGTGTCCCCTGACTGTCCCCTGACCCCATTCCTGTGTCTCCTGACTGTCCCCTGACGCTGTCCCCTGACTGTCCCCTGACCGTGTCCCCTGACCGTGTCCCCCTGTCCCCTGACCCTGTCCCCGTGTCCCCCGACTGTCCCCTGACGCTGTCCCCGTGTCCCCTGACTGTCCCCTGACACTGTCCCCGTGTCCCCACAGCGTCCAGCCCCGAGGAGGGCCGCGAGGGCCGCAAGGAGAAGGAGGGGGAGCGCGGCGAGGAGCGGGCCCGGGCGCGGGGCTCCAAGCCCCTGATGCCCACCTCGACCATCCTGCGGCTGCTGGCAGAGCTGGTGCGCTCCTACGTGGGCATCGCCGCGCTGATCGCCAACTACAGCTACAGCGTGGGCCAGTCCGAGCTCATCAAGGAGGTGACACCGCGGGGACAGGGCCACCAGAGGGGACAGGGGACAGGGTGTGCCCAGAGGGGCAGTCCGAGCTCATCAAGGAGGTGACAACACAGGACAGGCCACCACAGGGGACAGGGTGTGCCCAGAGGGGCAGTCCGAGCTCATCAAGGAGGTGACACTGTTGGGGACAGGCCACCCGGGGGGACAGGGGACAGGGACAGGAACAGGGACAGAGAACAGGGACAGCCGTGTGTCTGTCAGGGTGTGCCATGAGGGCCAGTCCGAGCTCATCAAGGAGGTGACACCGCGGGGACAGGGCCACCAGAGGGACAGGGACAGGGTGTGCCTGTAGGGCCAGTCCGAGCTCATCAAGGAGGTGACACCGCGGGGACAGGGCCACCAGAGGGACAGGGACAGGGTGTGCCTGTAGGGCCAGTCCGAGCTCATCAAGGAGGTGACACCGCGGGGACAGGGCCACCAGAGGGGACAGGGGACAGGGTGTGCCCAGAGGGGCGGTCCGAGCTCATCAAGGAGGTGACACCGCAGGGACAGGCCACCAGAGGGGACAGGGTGTGCCCAGAGGGGCAGTCCGAGCTCATCAAGGAGGTGACACCGTGGGGACACGGCCAGCAGAGGGGACAGGGGACAGGAACAGGGACAGAGAACAGGGACAGAGAACAGGGACAGCTGTGTGTCTGTCAGTGTGTGCTTGCTGGGAGGGGCAGTCCCAGCTCATCAAGGAGGGGACAGGGCCACCAGAGGGACAGGGACAGCTGTGTGTCTGTCAGGGTGTGCCGTGAGGGACAGTCAGAGCTCCTCAAGGAGGTGACACCGCGGGGACAGGCCACCACAGGGGACAGGGGACAGGGTGTGCCCAGAGGGGCAGTCCGAGCTCATCAAGGAGGTGACACCGCGGGGACAGGCCACCACAGGGGACAGGGGACAGGGTGTGCCCAGAGGGGCAGTCCCAGCTCATCAAGGAGGTGACACCGTGGGGACAGGGCCACCAGAGGGGCAGGGGACAGGAACAGGGACAGAGAACAGGGACAGAGAACAGGGACAGCTGTGTGTCTGTCAGTGTGTGCTTGCTGGGAGGGGCAGTCCCAGCTCATCAAGGAGGTGACACCATGAGGACAGGGCCACCAGAGGGGCAGGAATAGGGACAGCCGTGTGTCTGACAGGGTGTGCCGTGAGGGACAGTCTGAGCTCATCAAGGAGGTGACACCATGGGGACACGGCCACCAGAGGGGACAGGGTGTGCCCAGAGGGGCAGTCCGAGCTCATCAAGGAGGTGACACCGTGGGGACACGGCCACCAGAGGGACAGGGACAGGGACAGCTGTGTGTCTGTCAGTGTGTGCTTGCTGGGAGGGGCAGTCAGAGCTCATCAAGGAGGTGACACCGCGGGGACACGGCCACCAGAGGGGCAGGGGACAGGAACAGGGACAGAGAACAGGGACAGCTGTGTGTCTGTCAGTGTGTGCTTGCTGGGAGGGGCAGTCCCAGCTCATCAAGGAGGGGACACTGTGAGGACAGGGACACCAGAGGGACAGGGACAGGGACAGCCGTGTGTCTGTCAGGGTGTGCCATGAGGGACAGTCTGAGCTCATCAAGGAGGTGACACCATGGGGACAGGCCACCACATGGGACAGGGGACAGGGTGTGCCTGTAGGGCCAGTCCGAGCTCATCAAGGAGGTGACACCACGGGGACAGGGCCACCAGAGGGACAGGAACAGGGACAGCCGTGTGTCTGACAGGGTGTGCCTGACAGGGTGTGCCGTGAGGGACAGTCCGAGCTCATCAAGGAGGTGACACCACGGGGACAGGCCACCGGGGGGGGGGGGGACAAGGGACAGGGTGATCCCAGAGGGGCAGTTCCAGCTCATCAAGGAGGTGACACCGCGGGGACAGGGCCACCAGAGGGACAGGGACAGGGACAGCCGTGTGTCTGACAGGGTGTGCCGTGAGGGACAGTCAGAGCTCATCAAGGAGGTGACACCGCAGGGACAGGCCACCACAGGGGACAGGGCACAGGGTGTGCCTGTAGGGCCAGTCCGAGCTCATCAAGGAGGTGACACCGTGGGGACACGGCCACCAGAGGGACAGGGGACAGGAACAGGGACAGAGAACAGGGACAGCTGTGTGTCTGTCAGTGTGTGCTTGCTGGGAGGGGCAGTCCCAGCTCATCAAGGAGGTGACACCATGAGGACAGGGCCACCAGAGGGACAGGGACAGCTGTGTGTCTGTCAGGGTGTGCCGTGAGGGACAGTCCCAGCTCATCAAGGAGGTGACACAGTGGGGACAGGGCCACCAGAGGGACAGGGACAGCCGTGTGTCTGACAGGGTGTGCCCAGAGGGGCAGTCCGAGCTCATCAAGGAGGTGACACCGCGGGGACACGGCCAGCAGAAGGGACAGGGGACAGGGTGTGCCCAGAGGGGCAGTCCAAGCTCATCAAGGAGGTGACACCACGGGGACAGGCCACCACAGGGGACAAGGGACAGGGTGTGCCTGTAGGGCCAGTCCGAGCTCATCAAGGAGGTGACACTGCGGGGACACGGCCACCAGAGAGACAGGGGACAGGAACAGGGACAGCTGTGTGTCTGTCAGTGTGTGCTTGCTGGGAGGGGCAGTCCCAGCTCATCGAGGAGGTGACACCATGGGGACAGGCCACCACAGGGGACAGGGGACAGGGTGTGCCCAGAGGGGCAGTCCCAGCTCATCAAGGAGGTGACACCGCGGGGACAGGGCCACCAGAGGGGCAGGAACAGGGACAGAGAACAGGGACAGCTGTGTGTCTGTCAGTGTGTGCTTGCTGGGACGGGCAGTCCCAGCTCATCAGGGAGGGGACAGGGCCACCAGAGGGACAGGGACAGCCCTGTGTCTGTCAGGGTGTGCCATGAGGGGCAGTCTGAGCTCATCAAGGAGGTGACACTGTTGGGGACACGGCCAGCAGAGGGGACAGGGGACAGGGTGTGCCCAGAGGGGCAGTCCGAGCACATCAAGGAGGTGACACCGCGGGGACAGGCCACCACAGGGGACAGGGGACAGGAACAGGGACAGAGAACAGGGACAGCCGTGTGTCTGTCAGGGTGTGCCGTGAGGGGCAGTCAGAGCTCATCAAGGAGGTGACACCAGGGACAGGAACACCTGAGGGGCAGGGACAGGAACAGGGACAGAGAACAGGGACAGCCGTGTGTCTGTCAGTGTGTGCTTGCTGGGAGGGGCAGTCCCAGCTCATCAGGGAGGTGACACCGCGAGGACAGGGCCACCAGAGGGACAGGGACAGCCGTGTGTCTGACAGGGTGTGCCATGAGGGACAGTCAGAGCTCATCAAGGAGGTGACACCATGGGGACACGGCCACCACAGGGGACAGGGGACAGGGTGTGCCTGTAGGGCCAGTCCGAGCTCATCAAGGAGGTGACAACACAGGACAGGCCACCACAGGGGACAGGGTGTGCCCAGAGGGGCAGTCAGAGCTCATCAAGGAGGTGACACCGCGAGGACAGGGCCACCAGAGGGACAGGGACAGCTGTGTGTCTGACAGGGTGTGCCATGAGGGACAGTCAGAGCTCCTCAGGGAGGTGACACCAGGGACAGGGACAGGGACAGCCGTGTGTCTGACAGGGTGTGCTTGGGTGGGTTCTGTCACCCCTCCTGTGCTTTGGGACCTGCTGTCACCATGGGGAGGGGTGTCACTTGTCACCCCTTGTAGAAAGGTGCCTTGTCACCTTCATTATTAGGGGTCCCCTGTTCCCCTGTCGCAGGTTTGCTGTACCCCCAGACACCTCAGTCCTGTCCCCTGTGCTCAGGGGTCCCTTGTCCCCACACCTTGGGGTCCCCTGTCCCCTCAGACACCTCAGTCCTGTCCCCTGTGCTCAGGGGTCCCTGTCCCCACACCTTGGGGTCCCCTGTCCCCTCAGACACCTCAGTCCTGTCCCCTGTGCTCGGGGGTCCCTGTCCCCACATCTTGGGGTCCCTTGTCCCCTCAGACACCTCAGTCCTGTCCCCTGTGCTCGGTGGTCCCTTGTCCCCACACCTTGGGGTCCCCTGTCCCCTCAGACACCTCAGTCCTGTCCCCTGTGCTCGGGGGTCCCTGTCCCCACACCTTGGGGTCTCCTGTCCCCTGTGCTCGGTGGTCCCTTGTCCCCACACCTTGGGGTCCCCTGTCCCCTCAGACACCTCAGTCCTGTCCCAGGTGCTCAGAGGTCCCTGTCCCCACACCTTGGGGTCCCCTGTCACCTCATTGAGCAGATCCCCTGTGCTCAGGGATCCCTGTCCCCACACCTTGGGGTCCCCTGTCCCCTCAGACACCTCAGTCCTGTCCCCTGTGCTCAGGGGTCCCTTGTCCCCACACCTTGGGGTCCCCTGTCCCCTCATCAAGCAGGTCCTCTGTCCCCCAAGCACCTCAGTCCTGTGCTCAGGGTCCCCTGTCCCCTCACCCCGAAGGTCCCCCAGGTCCCCAGTGTCCCCTGGCCGTGGGTTCGGGTGTGTGACCCCCGTGTCCCCCCAGGACTGCAGCGTGCTGGCCTTTGTCCTGGACCACCTGCTGCCGCACCAGCAGAACGCCGAGGACAAGGACACGCCGGCGCTGGCGCGGCTCTTCCTGGCCAGCCTGGCCGCGGCCGGCAGCGGCACCGATGCCCAGGTGGCCCTGGTGAACGAGGTCAAGGCCGCCCTCGGGCGCGCCCTGGCCATGGCCGAGAGCACCGAGAAACACGCCAGGTGTGGGGACAGTGGGGGGACAGCTGGGGACAGTGTGGGGAGAATGTGAGGACAGTGTGGGGGCAGCTGGGGACAGTGTGGGGACAGCTGGGACAGTGTGGGGAGAACGTGAGGACAGCGTGGGGGCAGCTGGGGACAGTGTGGGGGCAATGGGGACAGCGTGGGGGCAGCTGGGGACCATGTGGAGGCAGCGTGGGGACAGCTGGGGACAGTGTGGGGACAGCTGGGGACAGTGTGGGGGCAATGGGGACAGCGTGGGGGCAGCTGGGGACAATGTGGAGGCAGCGTGGGGACAGCTGGGGACAGTGTGGGGACAGCTGAGGATACTGTGGGGATAGCTGGGGAGAACGTGGGGGCAATGTGGGGACAGCTGGGGACAGTGTGGGGACGGCATGGGGGCAATGTGGGGACAGCTGGGGACAATGTGGGGGCAATGGGGACTGCATGGGGGCAATGTGGGGACAGTGTGTGGGGACAGCTGGGGACAACGTGGGGACAGCGGGGGACAGCATGGGGGCAATGTGGGGACAGCGTAGGGGTAGCTGGGGACAACATGGGGGCAGTGCAGGGACAGCTGGGGACAGCTGGAGGACAATGGGGACAGCGTGGGGACAGTGTGGGGGCAGCGTGGGGACAGTGTGGGGGCAGCGTGGGGACAATGTGGGGACAATGTGGGGGCAGTGTGGGGACAGCTCAGGACAGTGTGTGGATGATGTGGGGGCAGTGTGGGAATAGTTCGGGGACATTGTGGGGACATTGTGGGGACAGTATGAGGCCACTGCAGAGATCGCCTGGGGATGATATCAGATAGCATGGGGACAATGGAGGGTCACTGCAGAGAGCTCGGGGACAGTGTGGGGATGGTTGAGGACAATGTGGAGCCACTGCAGAGGCAGCCTCGAGGTGACCAGTGTCTCTCACCCTCTGTGTCCCACAACATGACCGGTGTCCTCTGTCCCCCTGGAGTGGACGCTGTTGGTGTCCACCTGGAGTGACCGCTGTCCCCCAGAGTGTCCCCTGTCCCCTTAAATGACCACGGTCCCCTGGAGTGACCACTTTGCCCCAGAACCTCCCGTGTCCCTCAGAGCATCCTCCATCCCCCTGGAGTGACCGCTGTGCTGTCCCCGCAGGCTCCAGGCCGTCATGTGCATCATCAGCACCATCATGGAGTCGTGCCCGTCCACCTCGAGCTTCTACAGCAGCGCGGCCAAGCCGCCGCACAACGGCATGAACAACATCATCCGCCTGTTCCTCAAGAAGGGGCTGGTCAACGACCTGGCCCGCGTGCCCCACAGCCTCGACCTGTCCAGGTGAGGGGCCCGAGGGGGGTTTGGGGGGGGGTCTTGAGGGGTTTTCAGGGGTCTTTGGGGGAGCTTGGTCGGGATTTTGAGGGATTTTCAGGGGTTTTGAGGGGGTTTGGGGAAGCTTCGTTGGGGTGTTGAGGAGTTTTCAGGGGTTTTGAGGGGGTTTGGGGAAGCTTCGTCGGGATTTTGAGGGATTTTCAGGGGTCTTGAGGGGGTTTGGGGAAGCTTCGTTGGGGTTTTGAGGAGTTTTCAGGGGTCTTGAGGGGATTTGGGGAAGCTTCGTTGGGGTTTTGAGGAGTTTTCAGGGGTCTTGAGGAGGTTTGGCGGAGCTTCGTTGGGGTGTTGAGGAGTTTTCGGGGGTCTTTGTGGGAGCTTCATTGGGGTTTTGGGGGGTCTTGAGGAGTTTTCAGGGGTCTTTGGGGAAGCTTGGTCGGGATTTTGAGGGATTTTCAGGGGTCTTGAGGGGGTTTGGGGAAGCTTCATTGGGGTTTTGAGGAGTTTTCAGGGGTCTTGAGGAGGTTTGGGGAAGCTTCGTTGGGGTGTTGAGGAGTTTTCAGGGGTCTTTGTGGGAGCTTCATTGGGGTTTTGGGGGGTCTTGAGAGGTTTTCAGGGGTTTTTGGGGGAGCTTGGTTGGGATCTTAAGAGTTTTTCAGGGGTCTTGAGGAGGTTTGGGGGAGCTTCATTAGGGTCTTGAGGAGTTTTCAGAGGTTTGGAAGGGTGTTGAGTTTTCAGGGGTCTTTGTGGGAGCTTCATTGGGGTTTTGGGGGGTCTTGAGGAGTTTTCAGGGGTCTTTGTGGGAGCTTCAGTGGGGTCCCTGCTGGATTTGGGGGGGGCTCCCTGCTGGGTCTGGGGGAATCCCTGTCGGGTTGGGGGTCCCTGCTGGGTTCAGGGGATCCTTTTGGGGTTTGGGGCTCCCTGCTGGTTTGGGGGGTTCCCTGATGGGTTTGGGGGATCCTCTTGAGGTTTGGGAGGAATCCCTGCTGGATTTGGGAGGAATCCCTGCTGGATTTGGGGTCCCTGCCGGGTTTGGGGGATTCCTGCTGGTTCTGGGGGAGATCCCTGCTGGGTTTGGGGGATCTTCTTGGGGTTTAGGGGTCCCTGCTGGGTTTGGGATCTCTGCTGGATTTGGGGGTCCCTGCTGGGTTTGGAGTCTCAGCTGGGTTGGGGATCCCTGCTGGTTTTGGGGGGATGCCTGCCGGGTTTGGAGGGATCTTTTTGGGGTTTGGGGATCCCTGCTGTGTTTGGGGGATCCTCTTGGGGTTTGGGACTCCCTACTGGTTCTGGGGGGATCCCTGCTGGTTTTGGGGGGTCCCTGCTGGTTCTGGGGGGATCCCTGCTGGTTTTGGGGGGGTCCCTGCTGCGTTTGGGGAATCCTCATGGGATTTAGGGGTCCCTGCTGGGTTTGGGGTCTCAGCTGGGTTGGGGGTCCCTGCTGGTTCTGGGGTCGCTGTTGGGTTTGGGGGATCCTCTTGGGGTTTGGGGGGATCCCTGCTGGGTTTGGGGGTCCCTGTGGGTGGGGGTCCCTGCTGGATTTGGGGGAGGAGTCTTTGCTGGATTTAGGGGGTGTCCCTGCTGGAATTTGGGCTCCCCTTGGGTTCAGGGGTCCCTGCTGGGTTTGGGGGGAATCCCTGCCGGGTTTGGGGATCCCTGTTGGGTTTGGGGGATCCTCTTGGGGTTTAGGAGCCCGTGCTGGGTTTGGGGGATTCCTGCTGGTTCTGGGGGGGTCCCTGCTGGGTTTGGGGGGTCCCTGCTGGTTTTGGGGGGATCCCTGCCAGGTTCAGGGGTTCCTGCTGTGTTTGGGGAATCCTCTTGGGATTTGGGGGTCCCTGCTGGGTTTGGGGTCTCAGCTGGGTTGGGGGTCCCTGCTGGTTCTGGGGTCGCTGTTGGGTTTGGGGGATCCTCTTGGGGTTTGGGGGGGATCCCTGCTGGGTTTGGGGGATTCCTGCTGGTTCTGGGGGAGATCCCTGCTGGGTTTGGGGGATCCTCTTGGGGTTTGGGGGGATCCCTGCTGGGTTTGGGGGTCCCTGTGGGTGGGGGTCCCTGCTGGATTTGGGGGAGGAGTGTTTGCTGGATTTAGGGGGTGTCCCTGCTGGAATTTGGGCTCCCCTTGGGTTCAGGGGTCCCTGCTGGGTTTGGGGGGAATCCCTGCCAGGTTTGGGGATCCCTGTTGGGTTTGGGGGATCTTCTTGGGGTTTAGGAGTCCGTGCTGGGTTTGGGGGATTCCTGCTGGTTCTGGGGGGGTCCCTGATGGGTTTGGGGGATCCTCTTGAGGTTTGGGAGGAATCCCTGCCAGGTTTGGGGGTCCCTGCTGGGTTTGGAGTCTCAGCTGGGTTGGGGATCCCTGCTGGTTTTGGGGGGATGCCTGCCGGGTTTGGAGGGATCTTTTTGGGGTTTGGGGATCCCTGCTGTGTTTGGGGGATCCTCTTGGGGTTTGGGACTCCCTACTGGTTCTGGGGGGATCCCTGCTGGTTTTGGGGGGATCCCTGCCAGGTTCAGGGGTCCCTGCTGCGTTTGGGGGATCCTCTTGGGGTTTAGGAGTCCGTGCTGGGTTTGGGGGATTCCTGCTGGTTCTGGGGGGGTCCCTGATGGGTTTGGGGGATCCTCTTGAGGTTTGGGAGTCCCTGCTGGGTTTGGGAGGGAATCCCTGCTGGATTTGGGGTCCCTGCCGGGTTTGGGGGATTCCTGCTGGTTCTGGGGGAGATCCGTGCTGGGTTTGGGGGATCTTCTTGGGGTTCAGGGGTCCCTGCTGGATTTGGGGTCCCTGCCAGGTTTGGGGGTCCCTGCTGGGTTTGGGGTCTCAGCTGGGTTGGGGATCCCTGCCGGTTTTGGGGGGTCCCTGCCGGGTTTGGAGGGATCTTTTTGGGGTTTGGGGATCCCTGCTGTGTTTGGGGGATCCTCTTGGGGTTTGGGACTCCCTACTGGTTCTGGGGGGATCCCTGCTGGTTTTGGGGGATCCCTGCTGGTTTTGGGGGGTCCCTGCTGGTTTTGGGGGGTCCCTGCTGGTTTTGGGGGGATCCCTGCCAGGTTCAGGGGTCCCTGCTGCGTTTGGGGAATCCTCTTGGGATTTGGGGGTCCCTGCTGGGTTTGGGGTCTCAGCTGGGTTGGGGGTCCCTGCTGGTTCTGGGGTCGCTGTTGGGTTTGGGGGATCCTCTTGGGGTTTGGGGGGATCCCTGCTGGGTTTGGGGGATTCCTGCTGGTTTGGGGGGGTCCCTGATGGCTTTGGGGGATCCTCTTGGGGTTTAGGGGTCCCTGCTGGGTTTGGGATCTCTGCTGGATTTGGGGTCCCTGCCAGGTTTGGGGGATTCCTGCTGGTTCTGGGGGAGATCCCTGCTGGGTTTGGGGGATCCTCTTGGGGTTTAGGGGTCCCTGCTGGATTTGGGGTCCCTGCCGAGTTCAGGGGTCCCTGCTGGATTTGGGTTCTCTGCCGGGCTGGATTTGGGTTCTCTGCCGGGTTTGGGGGGGGGTCCCTGCTGGGTTTGGGGGTGTCCGTGCCGTTTGGGGTGCCAGCGCTGTCCCCCGCAGCCCCAACATGGCCAACACGGTGAACGCGGCGCTGAAGCCGCTGGAGACGCTGTCGCGCATCGTGAACCAGCCCAGCGGGCTCTTCGGGGCCAAGGGCTCCTCCAGCAAGAGCAAGGCCGAGGGCAACGGGGGCGCCCGCGAGGCCGGGGCGGCACCCCCCGATGGAGGTACCCCCGCTCTGGGACCCCCGGGTCACCCCACAGCCCCCAGCGTCACCTGCAGCGACACCCACAGCCCCCCGTCACCCACAGCGACACCCACAGCCCCCAGCGTCACCCACAGTGTCACCCACAGCGACACCCACAGCGCACAGTGTCACCCACAGCGACACCCACAGCGACACCCACAGCCCCCAGCGTCACCCACAGCTACACCCACAGCGCACAGTGTCACCCCGTAACCCCCCTGCACCGCTCCTGTCCGCCCCACACCCTCTGCCCCTCCATGATCCCCCTGTCCCCCTCCATGACCCCTCTGTCCCCCCAAAACCCCGTGACCCCCCCAGGGGACCCTCCTGTTACCCCAACACTCCCATGACCCTCCTGTCCCTCTCCGTGACCCCCCTGTTGTCCCCCTGCACCCTGTGATACCCCAGAGGGACCCCCTGACCCCCACTGTGACCCCCCCAGGGGACCCCGGGGACCCCGAGGAGGACGCGGAGGTGGCACACGGGGACCCCCCTGTCCCCCCATGCCCTGTGACCCCCTTGAGGACCCCCTGTCCCCCCACACCCCTCTGACCCCCTGTGCCCCCCAGCTGACCCCGGGGACCCCGAGCCCCCCGAGGAGGACGCGGAGGTGGCACACGGGGACCCCCCTGTCCTGTCTGTGACCCTCCCCTGTCCCCCCATGCCCTGTGACCCCTCTGTCCCCCCACACCCCCCTGAACCCCTTGAGGACCCCCTGTCCCCCCACACCCCCCTGACCCCCAGGGGACCCTGGGGACCCCGAGCCCCCCGAGGAGGACGTGGAGGTGGCACACGGGGACCCCCCTGTCCCCTCTGTGACCCCGTCCCCCGTCCCCCCATGGCACACAGGGACGCCCCCCTGTCCCCCCATGCCCTGTGACCCCCCTGTCCCCCCACACCCCCCTGACCCCCCCTGTGCCCCCCAGGGGACCCCGGGGACCCCGAGCCCCTTGATGAGGACATGGAGGTGGCACACGGGGACCCCCCTGTCCCCTCTGTGACCCCCCTGTCCCCCCATGCCCTGTGACCCCTCTGTCCCCTCACACCCCCCTGTCCCCCCACACCCCCTGACCCCCACTGTGACCCCCCCAGGGGACCCCGAGGACCCTGAGGAGGACGCAGAGGTGGCACATGGAGACCCCCCTGTCCCCTCTGTGACCCCCCCCTGTTCCCCCATGGCACACAGGGACGCCCCCCTGTCCCCCCATGCCCTGTGACCCCTCTGACCCCCTTGAGGACCCCCTGTCCCCCCACACCCCCCTGACCCCCTTGAGGACCCCCTGTCCCCCCACACCCCCCTGACCCCCTTGAGGACCTCCTGTCCCCCCACACCCCCCTGACCCCCTCTGTGACCCCCCAGGGGACCCCGGGGACCCCGAGCCCCCCGATGAGGACGCGGAGGTGGCACACGGGGACCCCCCTGTCCCCTCTGTGACCCCCCCCTGTCCCCCCACACCCCCCTGACCCCCACTGTGCCCCCCAGGGGACCCCGGGGACCCCGAGCCCCCCGAGGAGGACGCGGAGGCCGCTCAGGCCGAGGCGGCCGACGGGGACATGGACGGCGAGGCCGAGGGGGACGCGGTGGTGCTGGCCGGGCAGCCCGAGGGGCTCAGCACGCAGGAGATGCAGGTCAGGGACCCCTCCCCAAATTCCCCTGAGAGCCCCCAGTGCCCCCCAGCACCCCCAAACCCCCCCCCTGTGCCCCCCCACAGGTGGAGAACGAGCTGGAGGATCTGATCGATGAACTGCTGGAGAGGGACGGGGCCGACGGCAACAGCGCCATCATCGGTGAGGGACGGCGGGGTGACCATGGGGAGTGACCACTGGGGAGTGACCACTGGGGAGTGACCACTGGACATTGGGGTGACCACTGGGGAGTGACCACTGCATAGTGACCGCTGGGGAGTGACCACTGGGGAGTGACCACTGGGGAGTGACCGCTGGGGAGTGACCGCTGGGCTGGGGAGTGACCACTGGGCAGGGGGGTGACCACTGGGGAGTGACCACTGGGCAGGGGAGTGACCACTGGGGAGTGACCGCTGGGCTGGGGAGTGACCACTGGGGAGTGACCACTGGGGAGTGACCACTGGACATTGGGGTGACCACTGCCAGCAGAGTGACCACTGGGGAGTGACCACTGGGGAGTGACCACTGGGGAGTGACCACTGGGGAGTGACCGCTGGGGAGTGACCACTGGGGAGTGACCGCTGGGGAGTGACCACTGGGGAGTGACCACTGGGGAGTGACCACTGGGGAGTGACCACTGGGCTGGGGAGTGACCGCTGGGCTGGGGAGTGACCGCTGGGGAGTGACCACTGGGCTGGGGAGTGACCGCTGGGGAGTGACCACTGGGGAGTGACCACTGGGCAGGGGAGTGACCACTGGGGAGTGACCACTGGGCAGGGGAGTGACCACTGGGGAGTGACCACTGGGGAGTGACCACTGGGGAGTGACCACTGGGCAGGGGGGTGACCACTGGGGAGTGACCACGGGGCAGGGGGGTGACCACTGGACATTGGGGTGACCACTGGGCATTGGAGTGACCACTGGGGAGTGACCACTGGGCAGCGGAGTGACCACTGGGGAGTGACCACTGGGCAGCAGAGTGACCACGGGGCAGGGGAGTGACCACTGGGCAGGGGAGTGACCACTGGGCAGGGGAGTGACCACTGGGCTGGGGAGTGACCACTGGGGAGTGACCACTGGGGAGTGACCACTGGGGAGTGACCACTGGGCAGCGGAGTGACCACTGGGCTGGGGAGTGACCACTGGGGAGTGACCACTGGGGAGTGACCACTGCATAGTGACCACTGGGGAGTGACCACTGGGCTGGGGAGTGACCACTGGGGAGTGACCACGGGGCAGGGGAGTGACCACTGGACAGCAGAGTGACCACTGGGCAGCAGAGTGACCACTGGGGAGTGACCACTGGGCTGGGGAGTGACCACTGGGGAGTGACCACTGGGGAGTGACCACTGGTGAGTGACCACTGGGCAGCAGAGTGACCACTGGGCAGGGGAGTGACCACTGGGCAGGGGAGTGACCACTGGGCTGGGGAGTGACCACTGGACATTGGGGTGACCACTGGGCAGCAGAGTGACTGCTGGATAGTGACCACTGGACAGCAGGGTGACCACTGGATAGTGGAGTGACCCCTGGCCACCAGAGTGACCCCCTGGCCATCACAGTGACCCCTGGCCATCACAGTGACCCCTGGCCATCACAGTGACCCCTGGACATCACAGTGACCCCTGGCCATCACAGTGACCCCTGGACATCACAGTGACCCCTGGCCACCAGAGTGACCCCCTGGCCACCACAGTGACCCCTGTCCACCAGAGTGACCCCTGGCCACCAGAGTGACCCCCTGGCCACCAGAGTGACCCCTGGCCACCACAGTGACCCCCTGGCCATCACAGTGACCCCCTGGCCATCAGGGTGACCCCTGGCCACCACAGTGACCCCTGGCCATCACGGTGACCCCCTGGCCATCAGAGTGACCCCCTGGCCATCAGGGTGACCCCCTGGCCACCAGAGTGACCCCCTGGCCATCACAGTGACCCCCTGGCCATCACAGTGACCCCCTGGCCACCAGGGTGACCCCCTGGCCATCACAGTGACCCCCTGGCCACCAGGGTGACCCCTGGCCATCACAGTGACCTCCTGGCCATCACAGTGACCCCCTGGCCATCACAGTGACCCCCTGGCCATCACAGTGACCCCTGGCCATCACAGTGACCCCCTGGCCACCAGAGTGACCTCTGGCCACCAGAGTGACCCCCTGGCCATCAGAGTGACCCCCTGGCCACCAGGGTGACCCCCTGGCCATCACAGTGACCCCTGGCCACCAGAGTGACCTCTGGCCACCAGAGTGACCCCTGGCCACCAGAGTGACCCCTGGCCATCACAGTGACCCCTGGCCACCAGAGTGACCTCTGGCCACCAGAGTGACCCCCTGGCCATCAGAGTGACCCCCTGGCCATCACAGTGACCCCCTGGCCATCACAGTGACCCCTGGCCACCAGAGTGACCCCCTGGCCACCAGAGTGACCCCCTGGCCATCACAGTGACCTCCTGGCCACCAGAGTGACCCCTGGCCATCACAGTGACCCCTGGCCATCACAGTGACCCCCTGGCCACCAGGGTGACCTCCTGGCCACCAGAGTGACCCCTGGCCACCAGAGTCACCCCTGGCCATCACAGTGACCCCTGGCCATCACAGTGACCCCCTGGCCATCACAGTGACCCCTGGCCACCACAGTGACCCCTGACCACCAGAGTGACCCCTGGCCATCACAGTGACCCCTTGGCCACCAGAGTGACCCCTGACCACCAGAGTGACCCCTGGCCATCACAGTGACCCCTTGGCCACCAGAGTGACCCCCTGGCCATCACAGTGACCCTCTGGCCACCAGAGTGACCCCCTGGCCATCACAGTGACCCCTGGCCATCAGAGTGACCCCCTGGCCATTAAGGTGACCCCTGGCCACCAGAGTGACCCCTGGCCACCAGAGTGACCCCTGGCCACCAGAGTGACCCCCTGGCCACCAGGGTGACCCCCTGGCCATCACAGTGACCCCCTGGCCATCACAGTGACCCCTGGCCACCAGAGTGACCCCCTGGCCATCACAGTGACCCCTGGCCACCAGAGTGACCCCCTGGCCATCACAGTGACCCCTGGCCACCAGAGTGACCCCCTGGCCACCAGAGTGACCCCCTGGCCATCACAGTGACCCCCTGGCCACCAGAGTGACCCCCTGGCCATCACAGTGACCCCAGGCCACCAGAGTGACCCCCTGGCCACCAGGGTGACCCCTGGCCACCAGAGTGACCCCCTGGCCATCACAGTGACCCCTGGCCACCAGAGTGACCCCCTGGCCACCAGGGTGACCCCCTGGCCATCACAGTGACCCCTGGCCACCACAGTGACCCCTGGCCATCACAGTGACCCCCTGGCCACCAGAGTGACCTCCTGACCACCAGGGTGACCCCCTGGCCACCAGAGTGACCCCTGGCCACCAGGGTGACCCCTGGCCATCACAGTGACCCCTGGCCATCACAGTCACCCCTGGCCATCACAGTGACCCCCTGGCCATCACAGTGACCCCTGGCCACCAGAGTGACCCCCTGGCCATCACAGTGACCCCTGGCTCTTGCTGGAGGAGCCCTTGGCCCCGAAGAGCCCGCTGGGCTGGTTCACGATGCGCGACAGCGTCTCCAGCGGCTTCAGCGCCGCGTTCACCGTGTTGGCCATGTTGGGGCTGCGGGGGACAGCGCTGGCACCCCAAACGGCACGGACACCCCCAAACCCGGCAGGGACCCCCCCAAACCCGGCAGAGAACCCAAATCCAGCAGGGATTTCCCCCCCCCCCCCCCCCCCAAACCTGGCAGGGACCCCAAATCCAGCAGGGATTTTCCCCCCCCCAAACCTGGCAGGGACCCCCAAACCTGGCAGGGACCCCAAATCCTGCAGGGACCCCTAAACCCCAAGAGGATCCCCCAAACCCAGCAGGGATCTCCCCCAGAACCAGCAGGAATCCCCCAAACCCAGCACGGACTCCTAAACCCCAAGAGGATCCCCCAAACCCAACAGCGACCCCAGAACCAGCAGGGACCCCCAACCCAGCTGAGACCCCAAACCCAGCAGGGACCCCCCAAATCCCAAAAGGATTCCCCAAACGCAGCAGGGACCCCTGAACCTGGCAGGGATCCCCCCAGAACCAGCAGGGATCCCCCCAGAACCAGTAGGGAGTCCCAAACCCCAAGAGGATCCCCCAAACACAGCAGGGATCCCCAAACCCCAAAAAGATCCCTCCAAACCCGGCAGGCATCCCCCCAAAACCAGCAGGGAGCCAAGACCTGGCAGGGATCCCCAACCCAGCTGAGACTCCAAACCCAGCAGGGACCCCCAAACCTGGCAGGGACCCCAAATCCAGCAGGGACCCCTAAACCCCAAGAGAATCCCCCAAACCCAGCAGGGATCTCCCCCAGAACCAGCAGGAATCCCCCAAACCCAGCACGGACCTGGCCATCAGGGTGACCCCCTGGCCACCACAGTGACCCCCTGGCCACCAGAGTGACCCCCTGGCCACCAGAGTGACCCCTGGCCATCAGTGTGACCCCCTGGCCACCAGAGTGACCCCTGGCCATCACAGTGACCTCCTGGCCACCAGGGTGACCCCTGGCCACCAGGGTGACCCCCTGGCCACCAGAGTGACCCCTGGCCATCACAGTGACCTCCTGGCCACCAGGGTGACCCCTGGCCACCAGGGTGACCCCAGCCCTGTCCCCTGTCCCCAGTGAGCCGCTCGGCCGAGGACGAGTCCCAGGAGGACGTTCTGATGGACGAGGCTCCGTCCAACCTGAGCCAGGCCTCGACGCTGCAGGCCAACCGTGAGGGTGGGCACTGGGAGGCACTGGGGGCAACTGGGAGGGACTGGGGATGGATTGGGAGAGACTGGGGGAAACTGGGAGGCACTGGGGGCAACTGGGAGGGACTGGGAATGGATTGGGATGGATTGGGAGGAACTGGGAGGGACTGGGGGCAGCTGGGAGGGACTGGGAATGGATTGGGAGAGACTGGGATGGATTGGGAGAGATTGGGATGGATTGGGAGGGACTGGGAGGCACTGGGGGAAACTGGGAGGAACTGGGATGAACTGGGGGAAACTGGGAGGGACTGGGAGGAACTGGGAGGGACTGGGAATGGATTAGGAGAGATTGGGATGGATTGGGAGAGATTGGGATGGATTGGGAGGAACTGGGGGGCACTGGAAGATACTGGGAGGAACTGGGATGAACTGGGGGAAACTGGGAGGGACTGGGAATGGATTGGGAGAGATTGGGATGGATTGGGAGGAACTGGGAGGGACTGGGAGGAGCTGGGAGGGACTGGGAGGAGCTGGGAGGGACTGGGAATGGATTGGGAATAGATTGGGATGGATTGGGAGGAACTGGGAGGCACTGGAAGATACTGGGGGGAAACTGGGAGGCACTGGGAGGGACTGGAAGATACTGGGAGGAACTGGGATAAACTGGGAGGAACTGGGAGATACTGAGAGGGACTGGGAGGAACTGGAAGATAGTGGGAGGAACTGGGATAAACTGGGAGGCACTGGGAGGAGCTGGGAGGAACTGGGATAAACTGGGAGGAACTAGAAGATAGTGGGAGGCACTGGGAGGAACTGGAAGGCACTGGGAAGGACTGGGAAGAACTGGAAGGAACTAGGAGGGACTGGAAGGCACTGGGAAGAACTGGAAGATACTGGGAGGCACTGGAAGATACTGGGAGGGACTGGAAGGCACTGGGAGGGACTGGAAGGCACTGAGAGGCACTGGGAGGCACTGGAAGATACTGGGAGGCATTGGGAAGAACTGGAAGGGATGGGAGGCACTGGAAGATACTGGGAGGCACTGGAAGATACTGGGAGGCATTGGGAAGAACTGGAACATACTGGGAGAAACTGGGAGGGACTGGGATAAACTGGGAGGCACTGGGAGGGACTGGAAGATACTGAGAGGGACTGGGAGGCACTGGAAGATACTGGGAGTCATTGGGAAGAACTGGAAGATACTGGGATGCATTGGGAAGAACTGGAAGATACTGGGAGGGACTGGAAGATACTGGGAGGCACTGGGAAGAACTGGAAGATACTGGGAGGCATTGGGAAGAACTGGAAGATACTGGGAGGCACTGGGAAGAACTGGAAGATACTGGGAGGCACTGGGAGAAACTAGGAGGGACTGGAAGGCACTGGGAAGGACTGGAAGATACTGGGAGGCATTGGGAAGAACTGGAAGATACTGGGAGGGACTGGGAAGAACTGGAAGATACTGGGAGGGACTGGGAAGAACTGGGAGACATTGGGAAGAACTGGAAGATACTGGGAGAAACTGGGAGGGACTGGGAGGTCCCCAGGGCCCCGGGAAGGCCGCAGGGCTGGAGCGCCCTGGGGGCTTTGGGCTCCTTTATGGGATCAGGGAGGGGAAATTTGGGATTTGGGGGTTTGGGGATTTGGGGGTTTGGGGATTTGGGGGTTTGGGGATTTGGGGATTTGGGGGTTTGGGGATTTGGGGGTTTGGGGGTTTGGGGGTTTGGGGATTTGGGGATTTGGGGATTTGGGGTTTGGGGATTTGGGATTTGGGGATTTGGGGGTTTGGGGATTTGGGGGTTTGGGGATTTGGGATTTGGGGGTTTGGGGATTTGGGATTTGGGGGTTTGGGGATTTGGGGGTTTGGGGATTTGGGGGTTTGGGGGTTTGGGGATTTGGGGGTTTGGGGGTTTGGGGGGGGTTTGGGGATTTGGGGGTTTGGGGATTTGGGGGTTTGGGGGTTTGGGGATTTGGGATTTGGGGGTTTGGGGATTTGGGGGTTTGGGGGTTTGGGGATTTGGGGGTTTGGGGGTTTGGGGATTGGGGGTTTGGGGGTTTGGGGATTTGGGATTTGGGGGTTTGGGGATTTGGGGATTTGGGATTTGAGGATTTGGGGGTTTGGGGATTGGGGGGTTTGGGGGTTTGGGGATTTGGGGGTTTGGGATTTGGGGATTTGGGGGTTGGGGATTTGGGGGTTTGGGGATTTGGGGATTTGGGGGTTTGGGGATTTGGGGTTTGGGGGTTTGGGGATTTGGGATTTGGGGGTTTGGGGGTTTGGGGATTTGGGGGTTTGGGGGTTTGGGATTTGGGGTTTGGGGGTTTGGGGATTTGGGGGATTTGGGGGTTTGGGGGTTTGGGGGTTTGGGGATTTGGGGGTTTGGGGTTTGGGGATTTGGGGGTTTGGGGGTTTGGGGGTTTGGGGATTTGGGGGTTTGGGGATTTGGGGGTTGGGGATTTGGGGGTTTGGGGTTTGGGGGTTTGGGGATTTGGGGGTTTGGGGATTTGGGGGTTTGGGGATTTGGGATTTGGGGGTTTGGGGATTTGGGGGTTTGGGGGTTTGGGGATTTGGGGGTTTGGGGGTTTGGGGATTGGGGATTTGGGGGTTTGGGGATTTTGGGATTTGGGGGTTTGGGGGTTTGGGGATTTGGGATTTGGGGGTTTGGGGGTTTGGGGGTTTGGGGGTTTGGGGGTTTGGGGATTTGGGGGTTTGGGATTTGGGGGTTTGGGGGTTTGGGGGTTTGGGGGATTTGGGATTTGGGGGTTTGGGGGTTTGGGGGTTTGGGGGTTTGGGGGTTTGGGGATTTGGGGGTTTGGGATTTGGGGGTTTGGGGGTTTGGGGGTTTGGGGATTTGGGGGTTTGGGGGTTTGGGGGTGGGGATTTGGGGGTTTGGGGGTTTGGGGATTTGGGGTTTGGGGATTTGGGATTGGGGATTTGGGGGTTTGGGATTTGGGGGTTTGGGGGTTTGGGGGTTTGGGGATTTGGGGATTTGGGGAGTTGGGGGTTTGGGGGTTTGGGGATTTGGGGATTTGGGGATTTGGGGTTTTGGGGTTTTGGGGGTTTCCTTGGGGGGTCTCGGGGTCCTACAGCCCCCCCCGCCCCCTCCCCACAGATTCCATGAACATCCTGGACCCCGAGGATGAGGAGGAGCACACGCAGGAGGAAGACAGCAGCGGCAGCAACGAGGACGAGGACGACAGCCAGGACGAGGAGGAGGAGGAGGAAGAGGAGGATGAGGACGATCAGGTGGGGTCAAGGCACCGAGAACCCCCCCCGAAACTCAGGGGTGCCCCCAAAACATCGGGGTCACCCTCAAAGGTTGGGGTTCCCCCTAAATAACGGGGTTCTCTCCGTAGCTGTGCCTCTTGTTTTGGGGTCAGGGCGTGACTTTTGGGGTTGGGGTCCCTGATTTGAGGTTGTGGTCCCTGTTTTGGGTTTGGGGTCCCTGTTTTGGGGTTGGGGTCCGTGTTTTGGAGCAGAATGCCCTGTTTTGGGGTCTGGGTGTGACTTTTGGGGTTGGGGTCCCTGATTTGAGGTTGTGGTCCCTGTTTTGGGTTTGGGGTCCCTGTTTTGGGGTTGGGGTCCGTGTTTTGGAGCAGAATGCCCTGTTTTGGGGTCTGGGTGTGACTTTTGGGTTGGGGTCCCTGTTTTGGGGCTGGATTCCCTGTTTTGGGGTTGGAGTCTATTTTGAGGTTGGGGTCCCTCTTTTGGGGTTTGGGGTCCCTGTTTTGGGTTTGGGGTTCCTGTTTTGGGTTTGGGGTTCCTGTTTTGGGTTTGGGGTTCCTGTTTTCGGTTTGGGGTTCCTGTTTTGGGTTTGGGGTCCCTGTTTTGGGTTTGGGGTCCCTGATTTGGGGCAGGATGCCCTGTTTTGGGGTCTGGGTGTGACTTTTGGGGTTGGAGTCTCTGTTTTGGGGTTGGGGTCCCTGTTTTGGGTTTGGGGTCCGTGTTTTGGGGTCAGGGTCCCTGTTTTGGGGTTAAGGGGCCTTTTTTGGGTTTGGGGTCCCTGATTTGGGTTGGGGTCCGAGTTTTGAGGTTGGGGTCCCTGTTTTGGGGTTGGGGTCTCTGATTTGATTTTGGGGTCCCTGATTTGGGGTTAAGGGGCCTGTTTTGGGTTTGGGGTCCCTGTGTTGGGTTTGGGGTTCCTGTTTTGGGTTTGGGGTCCGTGTTTTGGGGTCAGGGTCCCTGTTTTGGGGTCTGGGTGTGACTTTTGGGTTTGGGCTCCCTGTTTTAGGTCAAACTGCTCCAATTTAAGGTCAGGAGTTGCCATTTGGGGTTGGGGTACCCCCATTTTGGGGTCAGGGTGTCCTGTTTTGGGTCAAGCTGCCCCCAATTTTGGGTCAGGAGTTCTCTTTTGGGGTGAAATTTCCCAATTTTGTATCAGGGGGGCTATTTTGGGGTGAAATGCCCCGGGTTTGGATCAGAGGGGGCAATTTTGGGGTGAAATTTCCCAATTTTGGATCAGAGGGGGCAATTTTGGGGTGAAATGCCCCAATTTTGGATCGGGGGGGCTATTTTGGGGTGAAATGCCCCAATTTTGGATCAGAGGGGGCAATTTTGGGGTGAAATGCCCCAATTTTGGATCAGAGGGGGCAATTTTGGGGTGAAATTTCCCAATTTTGGATCAGAGGGGGCAATTTTGGGGTGAAATGCCCCAGTTTTGGATCAGAGGGGGCTATTTTGGGGTGAAATTTCCCAATTTTGGATCAGAGGGGGCAATTTTGGGGTGAAATTTCCCAGTTTTGGATCAGAGGGGGCAATTTTGGGGTGAAATTTCCCAATTTTGGATCGGGGGGGGCAATTTTGGGGTGAAATTTCCCAATTTTGGATCAGAGGGGGCAATTTTGGGGTGAAATTTCCCAATTTTGGATCAGAGGGGGCAATTTTGGGGTGAAATGCCCCAATTTTGGGTCAGAGGGGGCAATTTTGGGGTGAAATTTCCCAATTTTGGATCAGAGGGGGCAATTTTGGGGTGAAATTTCCCAATTTTGGATCGGGGGAGCTATTTTGGGGTGAAATGCCCCAGTTTTGGATCAGAGGGGGCAATTTTGGGGTGAAATGCCCCAATTTTGGATCAGAGGGGGCTATTTTGGGGTGAAATGCCCCAGGTTTGGATCAGAGGGGGCAATTTTGGGGTGAAATGCCCCAATTTTGTATCAGAGGGGGCAATTTTGAGGTGAAATGCTCCAGTTTTGGATCAGAGGGGGCAATTTTGGGGTGAAATTTCCCAATTTTGGATCAGAGTGGGCAATTTTGGGGTGAAATTTCCCAATTTTGGATCAGAGGGGGCTATTTTGGGGTGAAATGCCCCAATTTTGGATCGGGGGAGTTATTTTGGGGTGAAATTTCCCAGTTTTGGATCAGAGGGGGCTATTTTGGGGTGAAATGCCCCAGTTTTGGATCAGAGGGGGCAATTTTGGGGTGAAATGCCCCAGTTTTGGATCAGAGGGGGCAATTTTGGGTCCAAACCCCCCAATCTGGGCCTGCTGACCCCCGTGCGGGCCCTGCCAGGACGATGAGGAGGGTGAGGAAGGTGAGGAGGAGGAGGATGACGACGATGGCTCGGAGATGGAGCTGGATGAGGATTACCCCGACATGAACGCCTCGCCCCTCGTGCGCTTCGAGCGCTTCGACCGCGACGACGACCTCATCATCGAGTTCGACAACATGTTCTCCAGCCCCAGTACGGGACTGGGAGGGACTGGGAGGGACTGGGAGGGACTGGGAGGGACTGGGAGGGGATTGGGGGACACTGGGAAGGACTGGAGGGCACTGGGAGGGAACTGGGATAGACTGGGAGGGGACTGGGATAGACTGGGAGGGGATTTGGGGACACTGGGAGGGAACTGGGATAGACTGGGAGGGGATTGGGGGCCACTGGGAGGGGATTGGGGGCCACTGGGAGGGGATTGGGGGACACTGGGAGAGACTGGGGGGCACTGGGAGGGACTGGGAATGACTGGGAGGGGATCTGGGGACACTGTGGGAGGGACTGGGAAGGACGAGGAGGGACTGGAGGGCACTGGGAGGGAACTGGGATAGACTGGGAGGGGATTTGGGGACACTGGGAGGGGATTGGGGGACACTGGGAAGGACTGGGAGGGACTGGAGGGCACTGGGAGGGACTTGTGAGGGAACTGGGATAGACTGGGAAGGGGCCTGGGGGGCCCTGGGAGAGATGGAGGGCACTGGGAGGGGACTGGGATAGACTGGGAGGGAACTGGGATAGACTGGGAGGGGACTGGGATAGACTGGGAGGGGATCAGGGGACACTGGGAGGGGATTTGGGGGCGCTGGGAGAGACTGGGAGGGACTGGGAAGGAATGGGAGGGGATTGGGGGACACTGGGAGGGAACTGGGATATACTGGGATAGACTGGGAAGGACTGGGGGGGGGATTTGGGGACACTGGGAAGGATTGGGAGGGGACTGGGAAGGAATGAGAGGGGATTTGGGGACACTGGGAAGGAACTGGGATAGACTGGGAGGGGATTTGGGGACACTGGGAAGGACGAGGAGGGACTGGAGGGCACTGGGAGGGACTCGTGAGGGAACTGGGATAGACTGGGAAGGGGCCTGGGGGGCCCTGGGAGAGATGGAGGGCACTGGGAGGGAACTGGGATAGACTGGGAGGGGACTGGGGGCCACTGGGAGGGACTGGGAAGGACGAGGAGGGACTGGAGGGCACTGGGATGGACTGGGAAGGGGCCTGGGGGGCCCTGGGAGAGAGTGGGAGGGGACTGGAGGGGACTGGGAGGGAACTGGGATAGATTGGGAGGGGATTTGGGGCCACTGGGAGGGGATTGGGGGACACTGGGAAGGACGAGGAGGGACTGGAGGGCACTGGGAGGGACTTGGGAGGGAACTGGGATAGACTGGGAGGGGACTGGGAAGGAATGGGAGGGGATCTGGGGACACTGGGAGGAAACTGGGATAGACTGGGAGGGGATTGGGGGCCACTTGGAGGGACTGGGAAGGACTGGGGATGGGATTTGGGGACACTGGGAAGGATTGGGAAGGAATGGGAGGGGATCTGGGGACACTGGGAGGGAACTGGGATGGACTGGGAGGGGATTGAGGGACACTGGGAGGGAAGTGGGGTAGACTGGGAGGGGATTTGCCCAACCCCGAATTCCTCCCGGTGTTTTTTGGGGTGTTTCCCAATTCCTCCCTGTGGTTTTTGGGGTGTCTAACCCTCATTTCCATCCTCCCTGTGATTTTTGGGATGTTTTCCCCAATTCCCCCCATGGTTTTTGGGGTATCTGACCCCCCATTTTCCTCCCTGTGATTTTTGGGATGTTTTCCCCAATTCCCCCCATGGTTTTTGGGGTATCTGACCCTCTGTTTCTGCTCTCCCCGTGGTTTTTTTGGGGTGTTTAACCCCCATTTCCATCCTCCCTGTGATTTTTGGGATGTTTTCCCCAATTCCCTTGTTTTTTGGGGTGCCTAACCCTCATTTACCCCTGTTTTATTGGGGTGTTTAACCCCCATTTCCATCCTCCCTGTGGTTTTTGGGGTGTCTGACTCCCCATTTCCCCCCTCCCTGTGGTTTTTGTGGCATTTTTCCCAATTCCCCCCCATGGTTTTTGGGGTATCTGACCCCCTGTTTCTGCTCTCCCCGTGGTTTTTTTGGGGTGTTTTCCCCCATTTACCCCGGGTTTTTTGGGGTGTTTAACCCCCATTTCCATCCTCCCTGTGGTTTTTGGGGCGTTTTCCCCAATTCCCTTATTTTTTTGGGGGTGTTTTCCCCCATTTACCCCGGTTTTTTTGGGGTGTTTTAACCCCCATTTCCATCCTCCCCGTGGTTTTTGTGGTGTTTTCCCCAGTTCCCCCCCCATGGTTTTTGGGGTATCTGACCCCCTGTTTCTGCTCTCCCCATGTTTTTTTTTGGGGTGTTTAACCCCCATTTCCATCCTCCCTGTGATTTTTGGGATGTTTTCCCCAATTTCCCCCATGTTTTTTTGTGGTGTCTGCCCCCTTTTTTCCCTCCCTGTGGTTTTTGGGGTGTCTGACCCCCCATTTCCCCCCTCCCCATGGTTTTTGTGGCATTTTCCCCAATTCCCCCCATGGTTTTTGTGGTGTTTTCCCCAATTCCCCCCCATGATTTTTGGGGTATCTGACCCCCTGTTTCTGCTCTCCCCGTGGTTTTTTTGGGGTGTTTTCCCCCATTTACCCTGGGTTTTTTGGGGTGTTTAACCCCCATTTCCATCCTCCCTGTGGTTTTTGGGGTGTTTAACCCCCATTTCCCCCCTCCCCATGGCTTTTGTGGTGTTTTCCCCAATTCCCCCCCATGGTTTTTGAGGTACCTGACCCCCTGTTTCTGCTCTCCCCGTGGTTTTTTTGGGGTCTTTAACCCCCATTTCCATCCTCCCTGTGGTTTTTTGGGGCGTTTTCCCCAATTCCCTTGGTTTTTTCTGGGGTCTTTAACCCCCATTTCCATCCTCCCTGTGGTTTTTGGGGTGTTTTCCCCCCCTCCCTGGGGTTTTTGGGGTGTTTCCCAATTCCTCCCTGTGGTTTTTGGGGTGTCTGACCCCCCATTTCCCCCTCCCCATGGTTTTTGTGGTGTTTCCCAATTCCCGTGGTTTTTGGGGTGTCTGACCCCCTGTTCCTGCTCTCTCCATGGTTTTTTTTGGGGTGTTTAACCCCCAATTCCATCCTCCCTGTCGTTTTTGAGGTGTTTTCCCCCCCTCCTTGGGGTTTTTGGGGTGTTTCTCAATTCTTTCCTGTGGTTTTTGGGGTGTTTAACCCCCATTTCCATCCTCCCTGTGGTTTTTGGGGTGTCTGACCCCCCCATTTTCCTCCTTGTGATTTTTGGGATGTTTTCCCCAATCCCCCCCCATGGTTTTTGGGGGTGTCTGACCCCTTTTTTCCCCTCCCTGTGGTTTTTGGGGTGTCTGACTCCCCATTTCCCCCCTCCTCATGGCTTTTGTGGTGTTTTCCCCTACTCCCCCCCATGGTTTTTGGGGTATCTGACCCCCTGTTTCTGCTCTCCCCATGGTTTTTGTGGCGTTTTTCCCAATTCGCCCCCATGATTTTTGGGATATCTGACCCCCTGTTCCTGCTCTCCCCGTGGTTTTTTTTGAGGTGTTTAACCCCCATTTCCATCCTCCCTGTGGTTTTTGGGGTGTCTAACCCTCATTTCCATCCTCCCTGTGGTTTTTGGGGCGTTTTCCCCAATTCCCTTGTTTTTTTTGGGGTGTTTAACCCCCATTTCCATCCTCCCCATGGTTTTTGTGGCGTTTTCCCCAATTCCCCCCCATGGTTTTTGGGGTGTCTGACCCCCTGTTTCTGCTCTCCCCGTGGTTTTTTTGGGGTGTTTAACCCCCATTTCCATTCTCCCTGTGGTTTTTGGGGTGTTTTCTCCCCTCCCTGGGGTTTTTGGGGTGTTTCTCAATTCTTTCCTGTGGTTTTTGGGGTGTCTGACCCCCCATTTTCCTCCCTGTGGTTTTTGGGATGTTTTCCCCAATTCCCCCCCATGGCTTTTTGGGTGTCTGACCCCCCGTTCCTGCTCTCTCCATGTTTTTTTTTGGGGTGTTTAACCCCCATTTCCATCCTCCCTGTGGTTTTTGGGGTGTCTGACCCCCCATTTCCCCCTCCCTATGGTTTTTGTGGTGTTTTCCCCAATTCCCCCCCCATGATTTTTGGGGTATCTGACCCCCTGTTTCTGCTCTCCCCGTGGTTTTTTTGGGGTGTTTAACCCCCATTTCCATCCTCCCTGTGGTTTTTGGGATATCTGACCCCCTGTTTCTGCTCTCCCCGTGGCTTTTTGGGGTGTTTAACCCTCATTTTCCCCCTTTTCCAGCCGACATCCCTCCGTCCCCCGGGAACATCCCGGCCAGCCACCCTCTGCTGGTGCGGCACGCGGAGCACGGGGGGCTGGGGCTGGGGGCCGGCCCGGGGGGCGCCCGCCTGGCGCAGGGGCTGGGCCGGAGCCAGCGCACGCTGCGGCAGCTGACGGCCAACGCCGGGCACACCATCCATGTGCACTACCCGGGGGCACGGCAGCCCAACCCGCCCCTCATCCTGCAGCGGTGAGTGATGGCCAGAAATTTCCTTGGGGTCACCCAAATTCCCCTGGGAGCACCCCCAAAACCCACCCTGATCCTGCAGCGGTGAGTGATGGCCAGAAATTTCCTTGGGGTCACCCCAAATCCCCCTGGGATAGCCAAAAACCCCCTTGGGGTCACCCAAATCCCCCTGGGAACACCCCCAAAACCCACCCCGATCCTGCAGCGGTGAGTGAGCACTGGGGGCAGTGGCCAGAGACCTCCTTGGGGTCACCCCAAATCCCCCTGGGAACACACCCAAACTCCCCCCTGATCCTGCAGCGGTGAGTGAGCACTGCTGGTGAAGGCCAGAGATCCCTTGGGGTCACCCCAAATTCCCCCTGGGAGCACCCCCAAACCCGCCCTGATCCTGGAGCAGTGAGTGATGGCCAGAAACCTCCTTGGGTTCACCCCAATCCCCCTGGGAGCACCCCCAAAACCTGCCGTGATCCTGGAGCAGTGAGTGATGGCCAGAAACCCCCTTGGGGTCACCCAAATCCCCCTGGGAACACCCAAACCCACCCTGATCTTGGAGCAGTGAGTGAGCACTGCTGGTGAAGGCCAGAGACCCCTTGGGGTCACCCAAAATTCCCCTGGGAACTCCCAAAACCTGCCCTGATCCTGGAGCAGTGAGTGATGGCCAGAAATTTCCTTGGGGTCACACAAATCCCCCTGGGAACACCCCAAAACCTGCCCTGATCCTGGAGCAGTGAGGAGTGATAGCCAGAAACCCCCTTGGGGTCACCCCAAAATTCCCCTGGGAGCACCCCCAAACCCACCCTGATCCTGCAGCGGTGAGTGATGGCCAGAAATTTCCTTGGGGTCACCCCAAAATTCCCTGGGAACACCCCCAAACCTGCCCTGATCCAGCAGTGGTGAGTGATGGCCAGAGACCCCCTTGGGGTCACCCAAATCCCCCTGGGAACACCCCCAAACTCCTCCCAATCCTGCTGCAGTGAGTGAGCACTGCTGGCAATGTCCAGAGACCCCTTGGGCTCATCCAGACCCCCCTGGGAACACCCAAATCCTCCCAGGGAGCACCCCCCAACCATCCCCAATCCTCTAGCAGGGAGTGACCGCTTGTGGAAATGTCCAGAGACCCCTTGGGATCACCCAAACCCTTAGAGAACACCACCAAACCCCCTTGGGTTCACCCAGATTCCCCAGGGAACACCCTCAAACCCCCTTGGGATCACCCAAACCCTTAGAGAACACCACCAAACCCCCTTGGGTTCATCCAAACCCTTAGAGAACACCACCAGACCCCCTTGGGATCACCCAAACCCTTGGAGAACACCACCAGACCCCTTTGGGGTCACCCAAATCCCCCTGGGAACACCCAAACCTCCCCCTGATCCTGCAGCGGTGAGTGATGGCCAGAAACCCCCTTGGGGTCACCCAAATCCCCCTGGGAACACCCAAACCTGCCCTGATCCTGCAGCGGTGAGTGATGGCCAGAAACCTCCTTGGGGTCACCCAAAACTCTTGGGAACACCCAAACCTCCCCCTGATCCTGCAGCGGTGAGTGAGCACTGCTGGTGAAGGCCAGAAACCCCTTGGGGTCACCCAAATCCCCCTGGGAACCCCCTGTGCTCCCTCCCCAGCCAGGCTGTGCCACCAACTGGGGGTCCCACACCCTCATTAACACCCCCTGACCCCCATTAACCCCCTCTGACCCCCTCTGCAGCCTCCTGGGCCCCATGCGGCCGCAGACACCCTGCAGCTGAGCAGCAGCCAGGCTGTGCCCCCGAATGGGGGTCCCACAACCCCTAACTGGGGGTCCCACACCCTCATTAATACCCCCTGACCCTCATTAACCCCTCCTGACCCCCATTAACCCTCCGTGTGCCCCCTCTCCCGGCTCCTGGGCCCCTCAGCAGATGCAGACATCCTGCAGCTGAGCAGCAGCCAGGCTGTGCCCCCAAATGGGGGTCCCACACAACCCCTGAGCCCCCCAAAACCCTCATTAACCCCTCCTGACCCCCATTAACCCCCTCTGACCCCCTCTGCAGGCTCCTGGGCCCCTCGGCGGCCGCGGACATCCTGCAGCTGAGCAGCAGCCAGGCTGTGGCCCCAAATGGGGGTCCCACACCCCTAACTGGGGGTCCCACACCCCCAACTGGGGGTCCCACACCCTCATTAACCCCCCCTGACCCCCTCTGCAGGCTCCCAGGCCCCTCAGCAGACGCAGACATCCTGCAGCTGAGCAGCAGCCAGGCTGTGCCACCAAATGGGGGTCCCACACCCCAACTGGGGGTCCCACACCCCTCTGAGCCCCCCAAAAACCTGCATTAACCCCCCCGTGCCCCCCAAAACCCCCATTAACCCCCTCTGACCCCCTTGGCAGGCTCCTGGGCCCCTCGGCGGCCGCGGACATCCTGCAGTTGAGCAGCAGCCAGGCTGTGCCCCCAGCTGGGGGTCCCACAGCCCTAACTGGGGGTCCCACACCCCCCTGAGCCCCCCAAAACTTGCATTAACCCCTCCTGACCCCCATTAACCCCTCCTGTGCCCCCTCCCCAGGCTCCTGGGCCCCTCAGCAGATGCAGACATCCTGCAGCTGAGCAGCAGCCAGGCTGTGCCCCTAACTGGGGTCCCACACCCCTAACTGGGGGTCCCACACCCTCATTAACACCCCCAAAACCCCCATTAACCCCCCTGTGTCCCCCAAAACCTGCATTAACCCCCTCTGACCCCCTCTGCAGGCTCCTGGGCCCCTCAGCAGACGCAGACATCTTGCAGTTGAGCAGCAGCCAGGCTGTGCCCCTAATGGGGGGTCCCACACACCCCTGAGCCCCCCAAAACCTGCATTAACCCCCCCCGAGTCCCCCAAAACCCCCATTAACCCCCCCTGAGCCCCCCAAAACCTGCATTAACCCCTCCTGAGCCCCCCAAAACCCTCATTAACCCCTCCTGAGCCCCCCAAAACCCTCATTAACCCCTCCTGAGCCCCCCAAAACCCCCATTAACCCCCCCTGACCCCCTCCCCAGCCTCCTGGGCCCCTCGGCGGCCGCAGACATCCTGCAGCTGAGCAGCAGCCAGGCTGTGCCCCCAGATGGGGGTCCCACACCCGTAACTGGGGGTCCCACACCCTCATTAACACCCCCTGACCCTCATTAACCCCTCCTGACCCCCTCCCCACGCTTGTGGGCCCCTCAGTAGATGCAGACATCCTGCAGCTGAGCAGCAGCCAGGCTGTGCCCCCAACTGGGGGTCCCACAGCCCTAACTGGGGGTCCCACACCCCCATTAACCCCCCCTGACCCTCATTAACCCCTCCTGACCCCCATTAACCCCTCCTGTGCCCCCTCCCCAGGCTCCTGGGCCCCTCGGCGGCCGCGGACATCCTGCAGCTGAGCAGCAGCCAGGCTGTGCCCCTAACTGGGGGTCCCACGCCCCTCTGAGCCCCCCAAAACCCGCATTAACCCCTCCTGACCCCCTCTGCAGGCTCCTGGGCCCCTCAGCAGCCGCAGTCATCCTGCAGCTGAGCAGCAGCCAGGCTGTGCCCCAAACTGGGGGTCCCACACCCATAACTGGGGGTCCCACACACCCCTGAGCCCCCCAAAAGCTGCATTAACCCCCCCAAAACCCCCATTAACCCCCCCTGACCCCCTCTGCAGCCTCCTGGGCCCCTCGGCGGCCGCGGACATCCTGCAGCTGAGCAGCAGCCAGGCTGTGCCCCCAACTGGGGGTCCCACAGCCCTAACTGGGGGTCCCACACCCTCATTAACCCTTCCTAACCCCCTCTGCAGGCTCCTGGGCCCCTCGGCGGCCGCGGACATCCTGCAGCTGAGCAGCAGCCTCCCGCTGCAGAGCCGGGGCCGGGCGCGGCTGCTGGTGGGCAACGAGGACGTTCACATCATCGCCCGCTCCGACGACGAGCTGCTGGACGACTTCTTCCACGAGCAGGGCAGCGCGGGCAGCCAGGCAGGCGAGTGGGAACACCTGGGGCACCTGGGGCACCTGGGGGACACCTGGGGACACCTGGGCACACCTGGGGACAGGGGGGACACCCACAGCCAGGCAGGCGAGTGGGCACACCTGGGCGCACCTGGGCACACCTGGGGCACCTGGGGCACCTGGGGGCACCTGGGCACAGCTGGGGACACGGAGGGGACACCCACAGCCAGGCAGGCGAGTGGGCACACCTGGGGCACCTGGGGCACACCTGGGGACACCTGGGGGCACCTGGGGCACCTGGGGACACCTGGGCACAGCTGGGGACATGGAGGGCACACCTGGGGGCACCTGGGCACACCTGGGGACATGGAGGGGACACCTGGGGACACCTGGGGACATGGGGGACATCCACAGCCGGGCAGGTGAGTGGGCACACCTGGGGGCACCTGGGGGCACCTGGGGACACCTGGGCACACCTGGGGACAGGGGGGACACCCACAGCCAGGCAGGCGAGTGGGCACACCTGGGGCACCTGGGGCACCTGGGGGCACCTGGGGACACCTGGGGACATGGAGGGGACACCCACAGCCGGGCAGGCGAGTGGGCACATCTGGGGCACCTGGGGCACCTGGTCACAGTGGGGACACCCATGGCCAGGCAGGCGAGTGGGCACACATGGGGGCACCTGGGGACATGGAGGGGACACCTGGGGACATGGGGATACAGGGGGACACCTGGTCACAGTGGGGACACTCACGGCCAGGCAGGCGAGTGGGCACACCTGGGGGCACCTGGGGACACTTTGGGGTACCTGGGCACAAGTGGGGACGCACCTGGGGACATGCAGGGGACACCTGGGCACACTTTAGGGACGTGAGTGGGACACCTTGGGGTACCAGCGGGCACCTTGGGGTACCTGGGCACACCTGGGGACAGGGGGGACACCCACAGCCAGGCAGGCGAGTGGGCACACCTGGGGGCACCTGGGCACACCTTGGGGTACCTGGGCACACCTAGAGACACCTGATGACACCTGGGGACATGGGGATACATGGGGACACCTGGTCACAGTGGGGACACCCACGGCCGGGCAGGCGAGTGGGCACACCTGGGGGTACCTGGGGACACCTGGGGACACCTGGGGACATGGAGGGGACACCCACAGCCGGACAGGCGAGTGGGCACACCTGGGGCACCTGGGGGGACCTGGGGACATGGAGGGGACACCTGGGGACACTTTGGGGTACCTGGGCACAACTGGGGACGTACCTGGGGACATGCGGGGGACACCTGGGCACACTTTAGGGACATGAGTGGGACACCGTGGGGTACCTGGGCACACCTTGGGGACAGGGGGGACATCCACAGCCAGGCAGGCGAGTGGGCACACCTGGGGGCACCTGGGCACACCTTGGGGTACCTGGGCACACCCGGAGATACCTGGGCACACCTTGGGGTACCTGGGCACACCTTGGGGTACCTGGGCACACCTTGGGGACAGGGGGGACACCCACAGCCAGGCAGGCGAGTGGGCACACCTGGGGGCACCTGGGGACACCTGGGCACACCTGGGGGCACCTGGGGACATGGAGGGGACACCCACAGCCAGGCAGGCGAGTGGGCACACCTGGGGGCACCTGGGCACACCTGGGGGTACCTGGGGGGACCTGGAGACACTTTGGGGTACCTGGGCACAACTGGGGACGCACCTGGGGACATCTGGGGACATGGGGGACATCCACAGCCAGGCAGGCGAGTGGGGGCACCTGGGGGGACCTGGGGCACCTGGGGGGACCTGGGGACATGGAGGGCACATCCACAGCCAGGCAGGCGAGTGGGCACACCTGGGGGCACCTGGGGACACCTGGGCACACCTGGGGGCACCTGGGGACACCTGGGGACATGGAGGGCACACCTGGGGACACCTGGGGGCACCTGGGGACACCTGGGGACACGGAGGGGACACCCATAGCCAGGCAGGCGAGTGGGCACACCTGGGGCACCTGGGCACACCTGGGGGCACCTGGGCGCACCTGGGGGCACCTGGGGACATGGAGGGGACGTGGAGGGGACACCCACAGCCAGGCAGGCAAGTGGGCACACCTGGGCACACCTGGGCACACCTGGGGACATGGAGGGGACACCCACAGCCAGGCAGGCGAGTGGGCACACCTGGGGGCACCTGGGGATACCTGGGGACACCTGGGGACATGGGGATACAGGGGGACACCTGGTCACAGTGGGGACACTCACGGCCAGGCAGGCGAGTGGGCACACCTGGGGGCACCTGGGCACACCTTGGGGTACCTGGGCACAATTGGGGACGCACCTGGGGACATGCAGGGGACACCTGGGCACACTTTAGGGACATGAGTGGGACACCTTGGGGTACCTGGGCACACCTGGGGACAGGGGGGACATCCACAGCCGGGCAGGCGAGTGGGCACACCTGGGGGCACCTGGGGGGACCTGGGGGCACCTGGAGACACTTTGAGGTACGTGGGCACAAACTGGGGATGCACCTGGGGACACCTGGGGACATGCGGGGGACACCTGGGCACACTTTAGGGACATGAGTGGGACACCTTGGGGTACCAGTGGGCACCTTGGGGTACCTGGGCACACCTTGGGGTACCTGGGCACACCTGGGGACACCTGGGGACACCTGGGGACATGGGGATACATGGGGACACCTGGTCACAGTGGGGACATCCACAGCCAGGCAGGCGAGTGGGCACACCTGGGGGCACCTGGGGGCACCTGGGGACACCTGGGGACACCTGGGGGGCACCTGGACACACAGGGGGACAGGGAGAGACCCCCAGAACCCAGCACAGACACTGGGACCCAGCAGGGGCGGGGCCTGAAGAGGAGATGGGGCTTAAGGGGGTGTGGTCTGTAGGGAAAGGGGCGGGGCTTAATGGGGTGTGGTCTGTTGGGAAAATGGGCGGGGCTTAATGGGGTGTGGTCTGTAGGGAAAGGGGCGGGGCTTAGTGGGGTGTGGTCTGTTGGGGAAATGGGCGGGGCTTAGTGGGGTGTGGTCTGTTGGGGAAATGGGTGGGGCTTAGTGGGGTGTGGTCTGTTGGGGAAATGGGCGGGGCTTAAGGGGGTGTGGTCTGTAGGGGAAGGGGTGGGGCTTAGTGGGGTGTGGTCTGGGGGGAGTGGGCTTGGCTGATTGACAGTCTTGAGATGGGCGTGGTCCCGCTGGGGGCGTGGCCTCTGCAGCCTCCAAAGCTCCCATCCCCCCCCCGCAGGGACCCTGTCGAGCATCCCCACGGCGCTGACGCGCTGGACCGAGGAGTGCAAGGTGCTGGACGCCGAGAGCATGCACGACTGCGTGTCTGGTGAGACCCCCGGGAAAGCCCCCCGAGCCCTGAGCCCCACCCACCCTTCCTCCTCAGGTGGTCAAGGTGCCCATCCGGGGGGTCCCACACACCCCAAACCCCCCCCCAAGTTCCCCACACTGATCAAGGTGCTCGTCCTGGGGTCCCACACACCCCAAACCCCCCAATTTCTCCCTGCAATGATCAAGGTGCCCATCCTGGGGGTCCCACACACCCCAAACCCCCTAATTTCCCCCCCACAGTGGTCAAGGTGCCCATCCGGGGGATCTCATACACCACAAACCCCCCGGTTTCTCCCCCAAACCCCTCCATTTTCCCCCCCGCAGTGGTCAAGGTGCCCATCCTGGGGGTCCCACACACCCCAAACCCCCCCCAAGTTCCCCACACTGATCAAGGTGCTCGTCCTGGGGTCCCACACACCCCAAACCCCCCAATTTCCCCCCCCCAGTGGTCCAGGTGCCCACCCTGGGGGTCCCACACACCCCAAACCCCCCATTTTTCCCCCCCCAGTGGTGAAGGTGCCCATCCTGGGGGTCTCATACACCCCAAACCCCCCATTTTCCCCCCAGCAATGATCAAGGTGCCCATCCTGGGGGTCCCACATGCTGCAATTGCCCACTGGCACTGATCGAGGTTCCCATTCTTGGGGGTCCCACACACCCCAAACCCCCCAGTTTCCCTCCTCAGTGGTCCAGGTGCCCATCCTGGGCGTCCCACACACCCCAAACCCCCGAATTTCTCCCTGCAGTGATCAAGGTGCCCATCCTGGGGGTCCCACACACCACAAACCCCCCAATTTCCCCCCCCCCAGTGGTGAAGGTGCCCATCCTGGGGGTCCCACATGCTGCACTTGCCCACTGGCATTGATTGAGGTTCCCATCCTGGGGGTCCCACAAAACCCAAACCCCCCATCTCCTCCCCCAAGTGGTGAAGGTGCCCATCCTGGGGGTCTCATACACCCCAAACCCCCCAGTTTCTCCCCCAGACCCCTCCATTTTCCCCCCACAGTGGTCCAGGTGCCCATCCTGGGGGTCCCACATGTCCCAAACCCCCCAATTTCTCCCTGCAATGATCAAGGTGCCCATCCTGGGAGTCTCACACACCCCAAACCCCCCAATTTTCCCGCCCCAGTGGTGAAGGTGCCCACCCTGGGGGTCCCACACACCCCAAAATCCCCCCAGTTTCTCCCTGCAATGATCAAGGTGCCCATCCTGGGGGTCTCACACACCCCAAACCCACCCATTTCTCCCCCCAGCAATGATCAAGGTGCCCATCCTGGGAGTCCCACCTGCTGCAATTGCCCACTGGCACTGATCGAGGTGCCCATCCTGGGGGTCCCACACACCCCAAACCCCCCAATTTTCTCCCCCCCAGTGGTCCAGGTGCCCATCCTGGGGGTCCCACACACCCCAAACCCCCCAATTTCTCCCTGCAATGATCAAGGTGCCCATCCTGGTGGTCCCACACACCCCAAACCCCCCATTTTTCTCCCCCCAGTGGTCAAGGTGCCCCTCCTGGGGGTCCCACACACCCCAAACCCCCCATTTTTCTCCCCCCAGTGGTGAAGGTGCCCATCCTGGGGGTCCCACACACCCCAAACCCCCCATTTTTCTCCCCCCAGTGGTGAAGGTGCCCATCCTGGCCCGCCTGGAGGCGCTGCGGGACGAGGAGCTGGACGAGCGGCGCGAGAAGCGCCGGCGCCAGGCGGCCGAGGACGAGGCCAAAGGCGCCGAGCGCGGCCCCGACGACAAGGACGGCGCCGAGGCTCAGGTGAGAGACCCCCAAAAAACCCCCCAAAAAACCCCCATAAAAAAACCCTCCCAGAAACGTGGGGAAGGGTCCCTCCTTCACTCCCCCACACCTTCCCCATCTCCCAGCAGGACGCGGCGTCCAAAGCCGGCCCCGCTTCGGCCGACGTCACCCCGCCAGGTAAATCCCTCCAGCTCACCTGGATCCCCCTCTCCCAAAAAAAAAAAAAAAAAAAAACATTTCAACAGCTGGAAAACCCCCCCCCCCCCAAAAACACCCCCAAATCCCCCCCTGGAGCTGGCGCCGCGCGGGCTGAGGTAGTAGATTGTATAGTTGGAGGGTCACACCCCCGTCTCGGAGATAACTATACATTCTACTGTCTTCCTCGCGCGGCGCGCGCCGCCGGAGCCGGGGGGTCCCGGGGGTCCTGGGGGGCTGCAGCGGCGAGGGAGGGGGCTTAGACATCCCCTCACCCCACCAGCACGTGCAGAGAGGGGTTAAATTGGGGAAATTTGGGAGGTTTTGAAGGGTTTTTTTGGGGGGGTTTTAGGGAGGGGTTGAATGGGGAATTGGAGGGGGTTTGATGGGATTTGGGGGTGGTTTAGTTATAGGGGTGGGGTGTGCCCTGCCCTAAGTTGGTTCCTCCCCTCCCCAAAATTCCCTGTCAATTTTCTCCTCCCTCCCAAAATTGTCTCCTCTCTCCTCAAAATTGTCTCCTTTTCCCCTCCAAAATTGTCTCCTTTTCCCCTCCAAAATTGTCTCCTTTTCCCCTCCAAAATTGTCTCCTCCTCTCCAGAATTGTCTCCTTTTCCCCCTAAAATTTTCTCCTTCTCCCTCTAAAATTGTCTCCTTCTCCCCCCCAAATTGTCTCCTTTTCCCCTCCAAAATTGTCTCCTCCTGTCCAGAATTGTCTCCTTTTCCCCCTAAAATTTTCTCCTTCTCCCTCTAAAATTTTCTCCTTCTCCCCACCCAGAATTTTCTCCTTCTCCCCCCAGAATTTTCTCCTTCTCCCTCCAAAATTGTCTCCTTTTCCCCTCCAAAATTGTCTTCTCCTCTCCAGAATTGTTTCCTTTTCCCCCTAAAATTTTCTTCTTCTCCCTCTAAAATTTTCTCCTTCTCCCCACCCAAAATTTTCTCCTTCTCCCCCCAAAATTGTCTCCTTCTCCCCCCAGAATTTTGTCTTTCCCCCCCCAGACCCCCTCCTATCCACACTGGGATCCCCCTCTCATTTTAGGGCACAGCTGGATGTCTGGGATCCCCCCAAAATGGGGGAAAAAGGGACATTTTTGGGGTGCGGGGTAGGGTGGGGGGCTCCCAAATTTCTGGGTCGTCCCCCCCCCCAATGTTGATGCCTGCGTGTGTCCCACCCCCCATTCCCAGAACACAGCGGGACCCCGGGAGAGACCCCCCCTCCCGGTCCCCACCGGACCCTGGTGATGCTGGAACCGACGCCGACCCCCCCAGACCCCCCCCCCGGAGCCCCCCAAATCCCCGCTCGCCCCCCCCAGCCCCCCGAACACGAAGAGGGGGGGCCCGGACGACCCCCCCAGGACGCCGAGGCCACTCAGATGGAGCTGTCGCCCGCCCCCACCATCAGTAAGCGCTCGATTTTTTGGGGGGGGATCGTTCGTGGTTTTGGGGTGGGATTGTGGTTTTGGGGGGGTTTGTGGTTTTGGGGTGGGATTGTGGTTTTGGAGGGGTTCGTGGTTTTGGGGAGGTTTGTGGTTTTGGGGTGGGATTGTGGTTTTGGGGGGGTTTGTGGTTTTGGGGTGGATTGTGGTTTTGGGGTGGGATTGTGGTTTTGGGGGAGTTTGTGGTTTTGGGGTGGGATTGTGGTTTTCGGGTGGGATTGAGTTTTTTTTGGGGTTTTTTTTCTCCTTTTTGGGGTGGGGGCAAAACCTCCCCAGATTTTGGGGGGGGGCTCCAGTGTCCTGTGTCCCCCCTCCCCATGCAGCGTCGCTGTCCCCGGAGCGGGCGGAGGACTCGGACGCGCTGACGGCCGTGAGCAGCCAGCTGGAGGGATCCCCCATGGACACCTCCAGCTTGGCCTCGTGCACCTTGGAAGACTCTGGGGGGGCTCCCTCTGCGCCCACCGCCCCCCAAAACCCCCCTGGAACCCCTCAAGGACCCCCGGCTGCACCCCCCGACACCGCTCAGCCTCCCGACGATAGGTGAGAGCTCAGCGGAAACGAGGGAGGGTCGTGGTTTTGGGGTGGGATTGTGGTTTTGGGGTGGGATTGTGGTTTTGGGGTGGGATTGTGGTTTTGGGGGGGTTCGTGGTTTTGGGGGTGTTTGTGGTTTTGGGGGGTTTGTGGTTTTGGGGTGGGATTGTGGTTTTGGGCTGGGATTGTGGTTTTGGGCTGGGATTGTGGTTTTGGGGGGATTGTGGTTTTGGGGGGGTTAGTGGTTTTGGGGTGGGATTGTGGTTTTGGGCTGGGATTGTGGTTTTGGGCTGGGATTGTGGTTTTGGGGGGGTTTGTGGTTTTGGGGTGGGATTGTGGTTTTGGGGTGGGATTGTGGTTTTGGGGGGGTTTGTGGTTTTGGGGTGGTTTGTGGTTTTGGGGTGGGATTGTAGTTTTAGGGGGGTTTGTGGTTTTGGGGTGGGATTGTGGTTTTGGGGTGGGATTGTGGTTTGGGGTGGGATTGTGGTTTTGGGGTGGGCTTGTGGTTTTAGGGGGGGATTTGTGGTTTTGGGAGGTTTTGTGGTTTTGGGGGAGATTGTGGTTTTGGGGTGGGATTGTGGTTTTGGGGTGGGATTGTGGTTTTGGGGGGGGGTTGTGGTTTTGGGGGGGTTTGTGGTTTTGGGGTGGGATTGTGGTTTTGGGGTGGGTTTGTGGTTTTGGGGTGGGATTGTCGTTTTGGGGGGGTTTGTGGTTTTGGGGGGGTTTGTGGTTTTGGGGTGGGATTGTGGTTTGGGGTGGGATTGTGGTTTGGGGGGGGTTTGTGGTTTTGGGATGGGATTGTGGTTTTGGGGTGGGATTGTGGTTTGGGGGGTTCGTGGTTTTGGGGTGGGATTGTGGTTTGGGGGGGGATTGTGGTTTTGGGGTGGGATTGTGGTTTTTGGGGGGATTGTGGTTTTGGGGTGGTTTGTGGTTTTGGGGTGGTTCGTGGTTTTGGGGTGGGATTGTGGTTTTGGGGTGGGATTGTGGTTTTGGGGGGGTTTGTGGTTTTGGGGCGGTTTGTGGTTTTGGGGTGGGATTGTGGTTTTGGGGGGTTCGTGGTTTTGGGGTGGGATTGTGGTTTTGGGGTGGCATTGTGGTTTTGGGGGGGTTTGTGGTTTTGGGGTGGGATAGTGGTTTTGGGGGGGGTTGTGGTTTTGGGGTGGGATTGTGGTTTTGGAGGGGGATTGTGGTTTTGGGGTGGGATTGTGGTTTTGGAGGGGGGTTCGTGGTTTTGGGGTGTCGCCCCTCGCTGATGTCACAGCTCTGTGCTGTCACCCCCAGCTCCCCCCCAGCCTCATCCTCAGAGAGTTCGTCCACCCGGGACTCGGCCGGGGCCATTTCTGGGGCCGACTCGCGGGGGATCCTGGAGGAGCCACTGCCGTCCACCAGCAGCGAGGAGGAGGATCCGCTGGCCGGTCAGTGACAGTGTGTGCCCCCTGTCAGTGACACCCCTGTGTCCCCTGTCATTGGTCAGTGACAGTGTGTGTCCCCTGTCAGTGACAGCCCTGTGTCCCCTGTCATTGGTCAGTGACAGTGTGTGTCCCCTGTCAGTGACAGCCCTGTGTCCCCTCTCAGTGACACCCTTGTGTTCCCTCTCAGTGACACGCCTGTGTCCCCTGTCATTGGTCACTGACACCCCTGGGTCCCCTCTTAGTGACACCTCTGTGTCCCCTCTGACTGATCAGTGACCCCCTTGTGTCCCCTCTCAGTGTCACCTCTGTGTCCCCTCTTAGTGTCACCCCTGTGTCCCCTCTCAGTGACACCTCTGTGTCCCCTGTCATTGGTCACTGACACCCCTGGGTCCCCTCTTAGTGACACCCCTGTGTCCCCTCTGACTGGTCAGTGACACCCTTGTGTCCCCTCTCATTGTCACCTCTGTGTCCCCTGTCAGTGACACCCCTGTGTCCCCTGTCATTGGTCAGTGACACCTCTGTGTCCCCTGTCAGTGACACCCCTGTGTCCCCTGTCATTGGTCAGTGACACCCCTGGGTCCCCTGTCAGTGACACCGCTGTGTCCCCTCTCAGTGACACCCCTGTGTCTCCTGTCATTGGTCAGTGACAGCCCTGTGTCCCCTGTCAGTGACGCCTCTGTGTCCCCTCTCATTGTCACCTCTGTGTCCCCTCTCAGTGACACCCCTGTGTCCCCTCTCAGTGTCACCTCTGTGTCCCCTCTCAATGTCACCTCTGTGTCCCCTCTCAGTGTCACCTCTGTGTCCCCTCTGACCAATCAGTGACACCCCTGTGTCCCCTCTCAGTGACACCTCTGTGTCCCCTCTCATTGTCACCTCTGTGTCCCCTCTCAGTGACACCCTTGTGTCCCCTCTGGCCAGTCAGTGACATCTCTATGTCCCCTGTCACTGGTCACTGACACCTCTGCGTCCCCTCTCAGTGACACCCCTGTGTCCCTTGTCACCGGTCACTGACACCCCTGTGTCCCCTCTGGCCAGTCCTGTGTCCCCTGTGGCCGCTCAGTGTCACCACATCCCGCCCCCCTGCCTCGTGTCCCCTCTGTCACCCCCCAGAGCCCCCTGTCCCCCCGGGGCTTTTGGAGGCTCCCTGTGCTGTTCCTGAGGCTCCCTGGGAGGTTTTTGGGGTGTCCCTGGAAGTTTCAGGTTGCCCACGAAGGTTTTGAAGGCGTCCCCGTGTGTTTTGGGGTGTCTCCGAAGGCTTTTAGGGATGTCCCTGATGGTTTTGGGGTGTCCCTGAGAGGTTTTTAGGGATGTCCTTGGGGGTTCCAGGGTGTCCCTGATGGTTTTGGGGTGTCCCTGAGGGATCTTAGGATGTCCCTGACATGTTTTTAGGGATGTCCTTGGGGGTTTTTAGGGATGTCCCTGGAGGTTCCAGGATGTCCCTGATGGTTTTGGGGTGTCCCTGACATGTTTTTAGGGATGTCCTTGGGGGTTCCAGGGTGTCCCTGATGGTTTTGAGGCGTCCCTGAGAGATTTCAGAGTGTCCCCAAACACTTTTAGGGACATCCCTGGGAGTTCCAGGGAGTTTCAGGGCATCCCTGGAGGATCCCAATCCATTCCCTGGGGTGTCCCCAACGTGTCCCTGATGGTTTCAGGGTGTCCTTGAGGGATTTCAGGATGTCCCTGAGGGATTTCAGGATGTCCCCAAAGGCTTTTAGTAAGGACATTGCTGGAAGGTCCCAATCCATTCCCTGGGGTGTCCCCAGCGTGTCCCTGATGGTTTCAGGGTGTCCTTGAGGGATTTCAGGATGTCCCCAAAGGCTTTTAGGGACATCGCTGGAAGGTCCCAATCCATTCCCTGGGGTGTCCCCAACGTGTCCCTGATGGTTTCAGGGTGTCCCTGATGGTTTCAGGCTGTCCCCGAAGGCTTTTAGGGACATCGCTGGAAGGTCCCAGTCCATTTCCCGGAGTGTCCCCAACATGTCCCTGATGGTTTCAGGGTGTCCCTGAGGGATTTCAGGATGTCCCCGAAGGCTTTTAGGGACATCGCTGGAAGGTCCCAGTCCATTGGGGTGTCCCCAACGTGTCCCTGATGGTTTCAGGCTGTCCCCAAGGGCTTTTAGGGACATCGCTGGAAGGTCTCAATCCATTTCTCGGGGTGTCCCCAACGTGTCCCTGATGGTTTCAGGATGTCCCCGAAGGCTTTTAGGGACATCGCTGGAAGGTCCCAGTCCATTTCCCGGGGTGTCCCCAACATGTCCCTGATGGTTTCAGGGTGTCCTTGAGGGATTTCAGGATGTCCCCGAAGGCTTTTGGGGACATCGCTGGAAGGTCCCAATCCATTCCCTGGGGTGTCCCCAGCGTGTCCCTGATGGTTTCAGGGTGTCCTTGAGGGATTTCAGGATGTCCCCAAAGGCTTTTAGGGACATCCCTGAAGGTCCCAATCCATTCCCTGGGGTGTCCCCAACGTGTCCCTGATGGTTTCAGGGTGTCCCTGATGGTTTCAGGATGTCCCCAAAGGCTTTTAGGGACATCGCTGGAAGGTCCCAGTCCATTCCCTGAGTGTCCCCAACGTGTCCCTGATGGTTTCAGGCTGTCCCCAAAGGCTTTCAGGGACATCGCTGGAAGGTCCCAATCCATTCCCGGAGTGTCCCCAACGTGTCCCTGATGGTTTCAGGATGTCCCCGAAGGCTTTCAGGGACATCGCTGGAAGGTCCCAATCCATTCCCCGAGTGTCCCCAACGTGTCCCCGCTGTGTCACAGGGATCAGCCTCCCCGAGGGCGTGGACCCCTCGTTCCTGGCGGCGTTGCCCGATGACATCAGGCGGGAGGTGCTGCAGAACCAGCTGGGGATCCGCCCACCCGCGCGGGCCCCGCCCGCCGCCAGCCCCGCCCCGCCCGTGGTGGCCAATCCCGGCCTGACCGAGGTCAGCCCCGAGTTCCTGGCAGCGCTGCCCCCGGCCATCCAGGAGGAGGTGGGTGTGGCCAAAAAGTGGGCGGGGCTACGGGTTGGGTGTGGTCTTGGGGTGGGACTATGGGTTGGGTGTGGTCTTGGGGTGGGGCTATGGGTTGGGTGTGGTCTTGGGCGGGGCTATGGGTTGGGTGTGGTCTTGGGGTGGGGCTACGGGTTGGGTGTGGTCTTGGGCGGGGCTATGGGTTGGGTGTGGTCTTGGGGTGGGGCTATGGATTGGGTGTGGTCTTGGGCAGGGCTATGGGTTGGGTGTGGTATTGGGGTGGGGCTATGGGTTGGGTGTGGTATTGGGGCGGGACTATGGGTTGGGTGTGGTCTTGGGGTGGGACTATGGGTTGGGTGTGGTATTGGGGTGGGGCTATGGGTTGGGTGTGGTATTGGGGCGGGACTATGGGTTGGGTGTGGTATTGGGGCGGGACTATGGGTTGGGTGTGGTATTGGGGCGGGACTATGGGTTGGGTGTGGTCTTGGGGTGGGACTATGGGTTGGGTGTGGCTTTGGGTAGGACTAAAGGATGGGTGTGGTCTCAGGGGTGTGGCCTCTTTGGGACATGTCCCCATAGAGGTGTGGCCTCTTTAGGACATGTCTTCATGGGGCTGTGGTCTCTCAGGGTGTGGCCTGTTTGGGATGTGTCCCCATATGGGCGTGGTCTCTCAGGGTGTGGCCTCTTTAGGACATGTCCCCATAGGGGTGTGGCCTCTGGGGCGTGGTCTCTCAGGGTGTGGCCTCTTTGGGACATGGTCTCTCAGGGTGTGGCCTCTTTGGGGTGTGGCCTCTTTGGGGCATGATCTCCTGGGTGTGGCCTTTTTAGGACATGTCCCCAGAGGGGTGTGGCCTCTGGACTGTGGTCTCTCAGGGTGTGGCCTCTTTAGGCCATGTTCCCATAGGGGTGTCACTTCTTTGGGGTGTGGTCTCTCAGGGTGTGGTCTCTCAGGGTGTGGCCTCTTTTGGACATGTCCCCATAAGGATATGGCCTCTTTGGGATATATTCCCACAGGGGTGTGGCCTCTTGGGGTGTGGCCTCTTTGGGACACGTTCCCCATAGGGGTGTGGCCTTTGGGGCATGGTCTCTCAGGGTGTGGCCTCTTTGGGACACGTTCCCCATAGGGGTGTGGCCTCTGGGGCGTGGTCTCTCAGGGTGTGGCCTCTTTGGGGTGTGGCCTCTTTGGGGCATGATCTCCTGGGTGTGGCCTTTTTAGGACATGTCCCCATAGGGGTGTGGCCTCTGGGGCGTGGTCTCTCAGGGTGTGGCCTCTTTGGGGCATGGTCTCTGAGGGTGTGGCCTCTTTTGGACATGTCCTCATAAGAATGTGGCCTCTTTGGGACACGTCCCCATAGGGGCGTGGCCTCTTTGGGGCATGGTCTCTCAGGGTGTGGTCTCTTTGGGGCGTGGCCTCTTTGGGACACATCCGTCCCTGTAGGCCTATGGCCTCTCTGGGACATGTCCCTATAACGTGTGGCCTCTTTGGGACGTGTTCCTATAGGGGTGTGGCTTCCTTGGGGCGTGGCCTCTTTGTGCCACACCCCCGCACGGCCCTGCTCTCTCTGGCCGCGTCCCCATCCCGTCCGGCCGTGTCCCAGCGCCCGCTGTCCCCACAGGTGCTGGCGCAGCAGCGGGCGGAGCAGCAGCGGCGGGAGCTGGCTCAGGCCACGGGCTCGGACGCGCCCATGGACCCGGTGACGTTCATCCAGACGCTGCCGTCGGAGCTGCGGCGCTCGGTGCTGGAGGACATGGAGGACTCGGTGCTGGCCGTGATGCCGCCGGACATCGCGGCCGAGGCGCAGGCGCTGCGGCGCGAGCAGGAGGCGCGGCAGCGGCAGCTCATGCACGAGCGCCTCTTCGGCCACTCCAGCACCTCGGCGCTCTCGGCCATCCTGCGCAGCCCCGGTGAGCGGGGCAGACCCGGCCTGCCGACCCCCGAATCCCTCTGTGTACCCCCAGATCCCTCTGTGTCCCCTCAAATCCCACTGCATCCCCCGCAGTTCTCTCTGTGTACCCCCAAATCCCTCTGTGTCCCCTTGAATCTCTCTGTGTACCCCCAAATCCCTCTGTGTCCCCCTGAGTCTCTCTGTGTACCCCCAAATCCCTCTGTGTCCCCTCGAATCCCACTGCATCCCCTGCAGTTCTCTCTGTGTCCCCCTGAGTCTCTCTGTGTCCCCTCAAATCCCACTGCATCCCCCACAGTTCTCTCTGTGTCCCCTCAAATCCCTCTGTGTCCCTCACGGTTCTGTGTCCCCCCTGAATTCCCTCACATCCATCTGTCCCTCACAATTCTGTGCCCCCACAATTCTCTCTGTCCCCCCAAATCTCTCTGCGTCCCTCACAATTCACTCTGTGTCCTCCTGAGTCTCTCTGTGTACCCCCAAATCCCTCTGTGTCACCTCGAATCCCACTGCATCCCCCACAGTTCTCTCTGTGTCCCCTCAAATCCCTCTGTGTCCCCTTGAATCTCTCTGTGTACCCCCAAATCCCTCTGTGTCACCTCGAATCCCACTGCATCCCCCACAATTCTCTCTGTGTCCCCCCAAAATCCTGTGTCGCCTCGAATCCCACTGCATCCCCCACAGTTCTCTCTGTGTCCCCTCAAATCCCTCTGTGTCCCTCACGGTTCTGTGTCCCCCCTGAATTCCCTCACATCCATCTGTCCCTCACAATTCTGTGTCCCCACAATTCTCTCTGTCCCCCCAAATCCCTCTGTGTCCCTCACAATTCCCTCCGTGTCCCCCTGAGTCTCTCTGTGTACCCCCAAATCCCTCTGTGTCACCTCAAATCCCACTGCATCCCCCACAGTTCTGTGTCCCCCCAAAATCCTGTATTGCCTCAAATCCCGTATTGCCTCAAATCCCTCTGTGTCCCTCACAGTTCTGTGCCCCCCCTGAATTCCCTCACATCCATCTGTCCCTCACAATTCTGTGTCCCCACAATTCTCTCCGTCCCCCCAAATCCCTCTGTGTCCCTCACAATTCCCTCCGTGTCCCCCAAATCTCTGTGTCCCCCTGAATGTCTCTGTTCCTCAATTTCCTTTATGTCCCCCCAAATCCCTCTGTCCCCCACAATTCCCTCTGCCCCCTGAATCCCTCTGTGTCCCCACAATTCCCTCTGTGTTCCCAGTGCTCTCTGTGTGCCCCCAAATCCCTCTGTGTTGCCTCAATCCCCTCTGTGTCCCTCACAATTCTCTCTGTGTCCCCCCAAATCCCTCTGTCCCCACAATTCCCTCTGTGTTCCCAGTGCTCTCTGTGTGCCCCCAAATCCCTCTGTGTTGCCTCAATCCCCTCTGTGTCCCTCACAATTCTCTCTGTGTCCCCCCAAATCCCTCTGTCCCCACAATTCCCTCTGCTCCCCAAATTCCTCTGTGTCCCCCCAAATCCCTCTGTGTCCCCCCGAATCCCTGTGTTCCCACAATTCTCTCTGTGTCCCAAATTCTCTCTGCCGTCCCCAGTTCCCTCTGTGTCCCCCCCAGTTCCTTCAGCCTCCCCCCGATTCCCTCTGCTCCCCATTCCCTGTGTGCCCACCCTGATTCCCTCAGTTTCCCTCTGTCCCCACTATGGGACATGGCCCCCCTGGGTGACACTTTCCCAGTGTCCCCAGTGTGTGACACATCACCGGTGTCCCTGGTGTGTGACACTTTCCCAGTGTCCCCAGTCCATGCTGTGTCCCCTCTATGTGACACATCCCTGGTGTCTCCAGTCCATGCCGTGTCCCTGGTGTGTGACACATCCTTGGTGTCCCCAGTGAGTGACACATCCCCGGTGTCCCCAGTGTGTGACACATCCCTGGTGTCCCCATTCCGTGCCGTGTCCCTGCTGTGTGACACATCCCCGGCGTCCCCATTCCGTGCTGTGTCCCCTCTGTGTGACCCATCCCCGGTGTCCCCAGTGTGTGACACATCCCCGGTGTCCCCAGTGTGTGACCCATCCCCGGTGTCCCCAGTGTGTGACACATCCCCGGTGTCCCCATTCCATGCTGTGTCCCCTCTGTGTGACACATCCCCAGTGTCCCCAGTGCATGACATGTCCCCAGTGTCCCCAGTCCATGCCGTGTCCCTGCTGTGTGACACATCCCCAGTGTCCCCAGTGTGTGACCCATCCCCGGTGTCCCCAGTCCATGCCGTGTCCCCTCTGTGTGACACATCCCTGGTGTCCCCAGTGCATGACATGTCCCCAGTGTCCCCAGTCCATGCCATGTCCCCACTGTGTGACACATCCCCGGTGTCCCCAGTGTGTGACCCATCCCCAGTGTCCCCATTCCGTGCTGTGTCCCCTCTGTGTGACACACCCCCGGTGTCCCCAGTGTGTGACACTTCCCCGGTGTCCCCATTCCATGCTGTGTCCCCTCTGTGTGACACATCCCCGGCGTCCCTGTTCCATGCTGTGTCCCTGGTGTGTGACGTGTCCCCAGTGTCCCTGGTATGTGACACATCCCCGGTGTCCCCAGTGTGTGACACATCCCCAGTGTCCCCAGTCCATGCCGTGTCCCCGCTGTGTGACACTGCTGTCCCTGTCCCCGCAGCGTTCACCAGCCGGCTCAGCGGCAACCGGGGCGTTCAGTACACGCGGCTGGCGGTGCAGAGAGGGGGCACCTTCCACGTGGGGGGCACCGGCACCCACAGCAGGTCGGTGGGGTGGGGGCACAGCTGTGGGGTGGGGGCACAGCTGTGGGGACGTGGCTCTGGGGTGGGGTCACAGCTGTGGGGTTCCAGCTGTGGGGTGGGGGAACAGCTCTGGGGGCACAGCTGTGGGGTTGAGGTCACAGCAGGTCAGTGGGGCAGGGGCACAGCTGTGGGGTGGGGGCACAGCAGGTCAGTGTGGGGTGGGGGCACAGCTGTGGGGTGGGGGCACAGCTGTGGGGATGTGGCTCTGGGGTGGGGGCACAGCTGTGGGGTTCCAGCTGTGGGGTGGGGGAACAGCTCTGGGGTCACAGCTGTGGGGTGGGGTCACAGCAGGTCAGTGGGGCAGGGGCACAGCTGTGGGATTCCAGCTGTGGGGTGGGGGCACAGCTGTGGGGATGTGGCTCTGGGATGGGGTCACAGCTGTGGGGCGGGGGCACAGCTGTAGGGTAGGGGAACAGCTGTGGGGACGTGGCTCTGGGGTGGGGTCACAGCTGTGGGGTTCCAGCTGTGGGATGGGGGAACAGCTGTGGGGTTGCACCTGTGGGGTGGGGTCACAGCTCTGGGGGCACAGCTGTGGGGTTGAGGTCACAGCAGGTCAGTGTGGGGTGGGGGCACAGCTGTGGGGTGGGGCCACAGCTGTGGGGTTCCAGCTGTGGGGTGGGGTCACAGCTCTGGGGGCACAGCTGTGGGGTTGAGGTCACAGCAGGTCAGTGTGGGGTGGGGGCACAGCTGTGGGGACGTGGCTCTGGGGTGGGGTCACAGCTGTGGGGTGGGGGGCACAGCTGTGGGGGACGTGGTTGTGGGGTGGGGGTGACAGCCTGAGAGGGTAAGGGGTGTCCGGCTCTGTTTGGGGCTGGTTTGGGGTCAGTTTTGGGGTATAACCGTGTCCCCAGGCCAGCAGGCAGCAGCGTGGGCAGAGCAGTTTGGGGTCTTGTTTTGGGTCAGTTTAGGTCAATTTGGGGTCCGTTTAGGTCAATTTGGGGTCAGTTTTGGTCAGTTTGGGGTCAGTTTTGGCTGTCCCCCCAGGCCGGCAGGCAGCAGCGTGGACAGGGCAGTTTAGGTCAATTTGGGGTCAGTTTTAGTCTGTTTGGGGTCAGTCTCGGCTGTCCCCCCAGGCCAGCAGGCAGCAGCGTGGACAGGGCAGTTTTGGGTCAGTTTGGGGTCTCTTTTGGGCTGGTTTGGGGTCTGATTTTGGCCAGTTTGGGGTCTGTTTTGGGCCAGTTTGGGGTCGGTTTTGGGTCAGTTTGGGGTCTGTTTTGGGCCAGTTTGGGGTCTGTTTTGGGTCAGTTTGGGGTCTGTTTTGGGCCAGTTTGGGGTCTGTTTTGGGTCACTTTGGGTCACTCCTGGCTATCCCCCATCCCCAGGCCAGCAGGCAGCAGCGTGGACAGGGCAGTTTAGGGACAGTTTGGGCTCTGTTTTGGGCCAGTTTGGGGTCTGGTTTGGGCCAGTTTGGGGTCTGTTTTGGGCCAGTTTGGGGTCTGGTTTGGGCCAGTTTGGGGTCTGGTTTGGGCCAGTTTGGGGTCTGTTTTGGGTCAGTTTGGGGTCTGTTTTGGGTCAGTTTGGGGTCTGGTTTGGGCCAGTTTGGGCTCTGGTTTGGGCCAGTTTGGGGTCTGTTTTGGGCCAGTTTGGGGTCTGTTTTGGGCCAGTTTGGGCTCTGTTTGGGCCAGTTTGGGCTCTGTTTTGGGCCAGTTTGGGGTCTGGTTTGGGCCAGTTTGGGGTCTGTTTTGGGCCAGTTTAGGGTCTGGTTTTGGTCAGTTTGGGGTCTGTTTTGGGCCAGTTTGGGGTCTGGTTTGGGTCATTTTGGGGTCCGGTTTGGGCCAGTTTGGGGTCTGGTTTGGGTCACTTTGGGTCACTCCTGCCTATCCCCCACCCCCAGGCCAGCGGGCAGCAGCGTGGACAGGGCAGTTTTGGGTCACTTTGGGGTCTGTTTTGGGTCACTTTGGGTCACTCCTGCCTATCCCCCACCCCCAGGCCGGCGGGCAGCAGCGTGGACAGGGCAGTTTTGGGTCACTTTGGGGTCTGTTTTGGGTCACGCTGGGTCACTCCTGCCTATCCCCCACCCCCAGGCCGGCGGGCAGCAGCGTGGACAGCCTCCTCCGCCTCCGTGGGCGTCTCCTGCTGGACCACGAGGCTCTGTCCTGCCTGCTGGTGCTGCTGTTTGTGGACGAGCCCAAGCTGAACACGAGCCGCCTGCACCGCGTCCTGCGCAACCTCTGCTACCACGCTCCCACGCGGGGCTGGGTGGTGCGCAGCCTCCTGTCCATCCTGCAGCGCAGCAGCGAGAGCGAGCTGTGCCTCGAGACCCCTCGCGGGACCCCCGGCCCGGGCACGGAGGAGCGGCCGCGGGGCCGCGGAGGCGGCGGAAGCCGCGCCGGGCCCGGCTCGGCCGCGGAGCTGCGCGGGCTGGACCTGCTGCACCGCATGGAGTCGCGCAGCTCCGGGCAGCTCTCGTGGCTCTCGGTGTCCATGGACGCCGCCTTGGGCTGCAGGACCAACATCTTCCAGATCCAGCGCGTGCCCGGGCGCAAGCACACGGAGAAACACGCGGCGGCCGCTGGCTCCGCCGTGCACATCCACCCGCAGGCCGCGCCCGTGGTGTGCCGGCACGTGCTGGACACCCTCATCCAGCTGGCCAAGGTGGGGCCGTGGAGCGGGTTTGGGGCTCTTGGGGAACGTTAGTGGGTTTTTTTGGGGTCATCAGCCCCCACTTAAAACCCCCTGTTCCCCTCTAGGTCTTCCCCAGCCACTTCACCCAGCAACGAGGCCGGGACCCTGCCACCGACCCGGAGCGCGACCGCGGCCCCCCCAAATCCGGGGGCAGCCCTTGCCCTCCCCCGCCACCCCCCCAGACCCCACCGGCACCCCCACCGCCTCCCCCCACCACCGCCGGCGCCCCCTCCCAATCCCTGCCCCCCCAGTCCCAGTCCGGCTCGCTGTCCACCGATTTTTGGGACCTGCTGGTCAAGCTGGACAACATGAACGTGAGCCGGAAGGGGAAGGGGTCGGCGCGGGCGGGGGGCGGCGGGGGGGGTCCCGAGCCCGAGGCGGCCGGGGGGGGCCTGGAGGCGTCGCCCCTGGGGCAGCTGATGAACATGCTGTCGCACGGCGTCATCCGGCGCAGCCCCCTGCTCACCGAGAAGCTGCTGCGCCTCCTGTCCCTCATCTCCATCGCCCTCCCCGAGGGGGGCAAGGCCGGCGAGGGGGGGGCGGCAGCGCCCCAGAACGGAGCCCCCGCCCCCCCCGCGCCCGCCCCGCCCGCTGCAGGGGGGGGGACAGGGACAGGGACGGGGACAGGGGCGGGGACGGCGCCCGGGAGCCCCCCGGGACAGGGGGGAAACGGAGGAGGAGGAGGAGGAGGAGGAGCGGCCGCGGCTGGAGGAGCTGCGGGTGAGTGTGGGGATGGGGAGATGGGGACGGGGGAATGGGGACGGGGGAGAGGGATGGGGACAGAGGGACACGGGGATGGGGCAGGGATGGGGGCACGGGGATGAGGATGGGGACAGGGAGATGGGAATGGGGACAGGGGGACAGGGATGGGGACATGGGGATGAGGATGGAGACAGGGAGATGGGGACAGGGGGACAGGGGTGGGGAGATGGGACATGGGGATGGGGACAGGGATGGGGACAGAGGGACAGTGATGGGGATGGGGACAGGGGAGATGGGGACGGGGGAGAGGGATGGGGACAGAGGGACAGGGATGGGGACAGAGGGACAGGGGGACAGGGATGGGGACAGGTGGTTGGAGGATGGGACAGGGGATGGGGACAGGTGGATGGGGCCTAGGACAAGGACAGGGGGATGAGGATGGGGACAGGGAGATGGGGACAGGGCTGGGGAGATGGGACATGGGGATGGGGACAGGGATGGGGACAGAGGGTCAGTGATGGGGATGGGATGGGGATAAGGGGATAGGGACAGGGGACAAGGGGGATATGTGGTGTGAACACGTAGACAGGGATGGGAATGGGGACAGGGGGTTGGGAATAGGGGGGCAGGGATGGGGACAGGGGGTTGAGGACAGGGATGGGGATGGGGACAGGGGACAGAGATGGGGACAGGGGGATATGTGGTGTGAACACGTAGACAGAGATGGGATATGGGGACAGGGAGACAGGAACAGGGGGACAGGGATGGGAATGGGAACGGGGGCAGGGATGGTGACAGGGAGATGGAGACGGGGATAGGGATGGGGACGGGGATGGAAGCAGAGGGACAGGGATGGGGAGAGGGATAGGGGGATGGGGGCTGGGACAGGGGTGGGGACAGGGAGGGGGCAGGGATGGGGACAGGGGGTTATGTGGTGTGAACACAGAGGCAGGGATGGGATATGGGGACAGGGGGACACAGATCGGGCACATATGGGACACAGGAACAGGGGGACTGGGGTGGGATGTGGCAACAGGGACAAGGGTGGGGACATGGGGATGGGGACATGGGGACAGATGAGAGCACTGGGATGCAGAGGGGGACATGGGGACTGGGATTGGATGGGGACGTGAGGACAGGGACAGGGATGGGACACAGGACATGGATGGGATGCAGTGCCAGGCATGGGACATGGTGACAGGGACGCAGGGGCTCACAGCAGACACAGGCTGAGGTGGGTGGTGATGGCCTCGGTGGCATCTCCCACCCACACTGCCACCACCCCAGCACCATGTCCCCGCTGTCCCCAGCCCCTGCCAAGAGCTCCAAGTCCCCTGCCAAGGTCCCCGAGGGTGGCTCCGACCCCCGGCTGGCGGCCACGGGCCTGACCGAGAGCCAGCTCCAGCTCTCCGTGGAGGTACCGGGGGGCGCCGGGCTGGGCACGGGGGGTGTCCTGCTGTCCCCTGCCGTCCCCAGGTGTCCCCAACCCTCGCGTGTGTCCCCCCCCCAGGTGCTGACGTCGCACTCGTGCTCGGAGGAGGGGCTGGAGGACGCGGCCAATGTCCTGCTGCAGCTGTCGCGGGGGGACGCGGGGACGAGGGACACGGTGCTGCGGCTGCTGCTCAGCGGGGCCCGGCAGCTGGGGGGGGCCCTGTGCCGCCAGATCGGTGAGGGAGGGGGCTCTGTGTCACCAGATTGGTGAGGGAGGGGGCCCTGTGTCACCAGATTGGTGAGGGAGGGGGCCCTGTGTCACCATATTGGTGAGGGGTGGGCTCTGTGTCACCAGATCGGTGAGGGGTGGGCTCTGTGTCACCAGATCGGTGAGGGGTGGGCTCTGTGTCACCAGTTTGGTGAGAGGGGGTCCTTGTGTCACTAAATTGGTGAGGGGAGGGGGTCCTGGGGGGGACCCTGTGTCACCAGATTGATGATGGAGGGGGCCCTGTGTCACCAGATCGGTGAGGGAGGGGGCTCTGTGTCACCAGATTGGTGAGGGGGGCCCCTGTGTCACCAGATTGGTGAGGGAGGGGTCCCTGTGCCGCCAGATTGGTGAGGGGTGGGCTCTGTGTCACCAGATTGGTGAGGGGTGGGCTCTGTGTCACCAGATTGGTGAGGGGTGGGCTCTGTGTCACCAGATCGGTGAGGGAGGGGGCTCTGTGTCACCAGATCGGTGAGGGAGGGGTCCCTGTGCCGCCAGATTGGTGAGGGGTGGGCTCTGTGTCACCAGATCGGTGAGAGGGGGTCCTTGTGTCACCAGATTGGTGAGGGGTGGGCTCTGTGTCACCAGATTGGTGAGGGAGGGGGCCCTGTGTCACCAGATCGGTGAGGGAGGGGGCCCTGTCCTGTGTCACCAGATTGGTGAGGGGTGGGCTCTGTGTCACCAGATTGGTGAGGGGGGGCCCTGTGTCACCAAATTGGTGAGGGAGGGGTCCCTGTGTCACCAGATCGGTGAGGGAGGGGTCCCTGTGTCACCAGATCGGTGAGGGAGGGGTCCCTGTGTCACCAGATCAGTGAGGGGTGGGCTCTGTGTCACCAGATTGGTGAGGGGTGGGCTCTGTGTCACCAGATCGGTGAGGGAGGGGTCCCTGTGTCACCAGATTGGTGAGGGGTGGGCTCTGTGTCACCAGATCGGTGAGGGAGGGGGCCCTGTGTCACCAAATTGGTGAGAGGGGGTCCTTGTGTCACTAAATTGGTGAAGGGGGGGGTCCTAGGGGGGACCCTGTGTCACCAGATTGGTGAGGGAGGGGTCCCTGTGTCACCAGATTGGTGAGGGGTGGGCTCTGTGTCACCAGATTGGTGAGAGGGGGTCCTTGTGTCACCAGATTGGTGAGAGGGGGTCCTTGTGTCACCAGATCGGTGAGGGAGGGGGCCCTGTGTCACCAGATCGGTGAGGGAGAGGGCTCTGTGTCACCAGATTGGTGAGGGGTGGGCCCTGTGTCACCAGATCGGTGAGGGGTGGGCTCTGTGTCACCAGATTGGTGAGGGGTGGGCTGTGTGTCACCAGATCGGTGAGGGGTGGGCTCTGTGTCACCAGATCAGTGTGGGGGGGGGTCCTGTGTCACCAAATGGGTGAGGGGGGGCCCTGTGTCACCAGATCGGTGAGGGAGGGGGCCCTGTGTCACCAGATTGGTGAGGGGTGGGCTCTGTGTCACCAGATCAGTGAGGGGTGGGCTCTGTGTCACCAGATTGGTGAGGGGGGGCCCTGTGTCACCAGATTGGTGAGGGGTGGGCCCTGTGTCACCAGATCGGTGAGGGGGGGCTCTGTGTCACCAGATTGGTGAGGGAGGGGGCCCTATGTCACCAAATTGGTGAGAGGGGGTCCTTGTGTCACTAAGTTGATGGGGGGGGGTCCTGGGGGGGACCCTGTGTCACCAGATCGGTGAGGGGTGGGCTCTGTGTCACCAGATTGGTGAGGGGTGGGCTCTGTGTCACCAGATCAATGAGGGAGGGTCCTGGGGGGGGGGGGGGAGTTCTGAACCACCAAAATGCTGAGGGAGGGGTCCCGGGGGGGGGGGGGGCCTGTGTCACCAAATTGGTGAGGGGAGGGGTCCTGCAGGGTCTCCATGTCACCAGATCAGCGAGAGGGGGTCCTGGGGGTGGGCCCTGACCCACCACAATGGTAAATTGGGGGTGTGGAGAGGGGTCCTGTGCCACCAGACTGATAAGGAGGGGCTCCTCTGTGAGAGGGGATTTTGGAGAGGATCTGCGCCACCAGGCCAGTGTGGGGGGGTCCCAGGTGGGCAGGCTGGGGGTACCCGGTGGTCAGTGGGTGGTCAGCAGGGTCCCAGCCCGTGTCCGTGCCCCCCAGGGACGCTGCTGGCCGAGCTCCGTGAGTACAACCTGGAGCAGCAGCGGCGGGCGCAGCTCGAGGCGCCGTCCCCCGAGGGGCTCCCCGAGGAGCAGCCCCCCAGCGCCAAGCTCAAGGGCAAAATGCAGAGCCGGTGAGTGCCCGCTGACCCCGGGGCCTGGCGCGGCTGCTGGCCCTGTCCTGGGCACCGCTGACCCTTCCTGTCCCTGTCCTGGGTATGGTGGCACCCCCTGTCCCTGTCCTGGGCACCGCTGACCCTTCCTGTCCCTGTCCTGGGTATTGCTGACCCCTCCTGTCCCTGTCCTGGGTATTGCTGACCCCTCCTGTCCCTGTCCTGGGCACCGCTGACCCCTCCTGTCCCTGTCCTGGGCACCACTGACCCCTCCTGTCCCTGTCCTGGGCACCACTGACCCCTCCTGTCCCTGTCCTGGGCACCACTGACCCGTCCTGTCCCTGTCCTGGGCACCGCTGACCCCTCCTGTCCCTGTCCTGGGCACCGCTGACCCTTCCTGTCCCTGTCCTGGGTATCGCTGACCCTTCCTGTCCCTGTCCTGGGCACCGCTGACCCTTCCTGTCCCTGTCCTGGGCACCACTGACCCCTCCTGTCCCTGTTCTGGGCACGGTGGCACCCCCTGTCCCTGTCCTGGGCACTGCTGACCCCTCCTGTCCCTGTCCTGGGCACCGCTGACCCTTCCTGTCCCTGTCCTGGGCATGGTGGCACCCGCTGTCCCTGTCCTGGGCACCACTGACCCCCCCTGTCCCTGTCCTGGGCACCGCTGACCCTTCCTGTCCCTGTCCTGGGCATCGCTGACCCTTCCTGTCCCTGTCCTGGGTATCGCTGGCCCCTCCTGTCCCTGTCCTGGGCATGGTGGCACCCCCTGTCCCTGTCCTGGGTATTGCTGACCCCTCCTGTCCCTGTCCTGGGCACCACTGACCCTTCCTGTCCCTGTCCTGGGTATCGCTGACCCTTCCTGTCCCTGTCCTGGGCACCACTGACCCTTCCTGTCCCTGTCCTGGGCATCGCTGACCCCTCCTGGCCCTGTCCTGGGCACCACTGACCCTTCCTGTCCCTGTCCTGGGCACCACTGACCCCTCTGTCCCTGTCCTGGGCATCGCTGACCCCTCCTGTCCCTGTCCTGGGCACCACTGACCCCTCCTGTCCCTGTCCTGGGCACCACTGACCCCTCCTGTCCCTGTCCTGGGTATCGCTGACCCTTCCTGTCCCTGTCCTGGGTATCGCTGACCCCTCCTGTCCCTGTCCTGGGCATCACTGACCCCTCCTGTCCCTGTCCTGGGCACCACTGACCCTTCCTGTCCCTGTCCTGGGTATCGCTGACCCCTCCTGTCCCTGTCCTGGGCACCACTGACCCCTCCTGTCCCTGTCCTGGGCACCACTGACCCTTCCTGTCCCTGTCCTGGGCACCACTGATCCTTCCTGTCCCTGTCCTGGGCACCACTGACCCCTCCTGTCCCTGTCCTGGGCACCACTGACCCTTCCTGTCTCTGTCCTGGGTATCGCTGACCCCTCCTGTCCCTGTCCTGGGCACCGCTGACCCCTCCTGTCCCTGTCCTGGGTATCGCTGATCCCTCCTGTCCCTGTCCTGGGCACCGCTGACCCCTCCTGTCCCTGTCCTGGGTATCGCTGATCCCTCCTGTCCCTGTCCTGGGCACCGCTGACCCCTCCTGTCTCTGTCCTGGGTATCGCTCACCCCTCCTGTCCCTGTCCTGGGCACGGTGGCACCCCCGTCCCTGTCTGGGGTCACTGTTGATGACCGCTGTGTCACCATGAATTGTCCTGCAATTCATCCTGGTCCTGCTGATGACCACTCCCTGCTGTCCCCACTGATGACCACTGCCCATTCCCGCTGGTCTCCAGCGATGACCACTCCCTGCTGTCCCTGCTGATGACCACTGCCCACTCCCCTTGGTCCTACTGATGACCACTCCCCATTGTCCCCACTGATGACCACTCCCTGTTGCCCCACTGATGACCACTGCCCGTTCCTGCTGATGACCACTCCCTGTTGCCCCACTGATGACCACTGCCCGTTCCTGCTGATGACCACTCCTGATTGTCCCCACTGATGACCGCTCCCTGTTGCCCCGCTGATGACCACTGCCCATTCCCCCTTGTTCCTGCTGATGACCATTCCCCCTTGTCTCCACCACTGACCGCTCCCCCTGTCCCCCACTGATGACCACTGCCCATTCCCCCTGGTCCCACTGATGACCACTTCCCATTGTCCCCACTGATGACCACTCCCTGTTGCCCCACTGATGACCACTGCCCGTTCCTGCTGATGACCACTCCCCATTGTCCCACTGATGACCACTCCCTGTTGCCCCACTGATGACCACTGCCCACTCCCCCTTGTTCCTGCTGATGACCATTCCCCCTTGTCTCCACCACTGACCGCTCCCCCCTGTCCCCACTGATGACCACTGCCCATTCCCCCTGGTCCCGCTGGTGACCACTTCCCATTGTCCCCACTGATGACCACTCCCTGTTGCCCCACTGATGACCACTGCCCGTTCCTGCTGATGACCACTTCCCATTGTCCCCACTGATGACCACTTCCCATTGTCCCCACTGATGACCACTCCCTGTTGCCCCACTGATGACCACTGCCCGTTCCTGCTGATGACCACTCCCCATTGTCCCCACTGATGACCACTCCCTGTTGTCCCTTTTGATGACCACTGCCCACTCCCCCTTGTCCCTGCTGATGACCACTGCCCATTCTGGTCTCCACCAACGACCACTCCCTATTGCCCCACTGATGACCACTGCCCGCTCCCCGCTGCTGACCGCTGTCCCTGCCATTCCCCCTGACCTCTGTCCCTGCCATTCCCCATGACCCCTGTCCCTGTCCCCCCTGACCCCTGTCCTGTCCCCCAGGTTCGACACGGCCGAGAGCGTGGTCATCGTGGCGTCGCAGAAGCGCGCCCTGGGCGGGCGGGAGCTGCAGCTGCCCTCCATGTCCGTGCTGACCTCCAAGACGTCCACGCAGCGCTTCTTCCTGCGCGTGCTGCAGGTCATCATCCAGCTGCGCGACGACACGCGCCGGGCGCACCGCAAGGCCAAGCAGCCCGGCCGGCTGGGTAAGGGCCGCTCCGGCCGCCGCCATGGCCGCTGACCACTGACCACTGACCACTGACTGCTGACCACTGGCTGTGCTGACCGCTGACTGCTGACCACTGACCACTGACCGCTGACCGCTGACCGCTGACTGCTGACCGCTGACTGCTGACCACTGACTGCTGACCACTGACTGCTGACCGCTGACTGCTGACCGCTGACCGCTGACCACTGACCGCTGGCTGTGCTGACTGCTGACCGCTGACCGCTGACCGCTGACTGCTGACCACTGACCACTGACCGCTGACCGCTGACCGCTGACTGCTGACCGCTGACCGCTGACCGCTGACCACTGACTGCTGACCGCTGACTGCTGACCGCTGACCGCTGACCACTGACCGCTGGCTGTGCTGACTGCTGACCGCTGACCGCTGACCGCTGACCACTGACTGCTGACCGCTGACTGCTGACCACTGACCGCTGACCGCTGACTGCTGACTGCTGACTGCTGACCGCTGACTGCTGACCGCTGACCGCTGACTGCTGACCGCGGACTGCTGACCACTGACTGCTGACCGCTGACCATTGTCCACGCTGACTGCTGGCCATGCTGACTGACCGCTGTCTGTACTGACTGACCGCTGTCTATGCTGACTGACCGCTATCTGCACTGACCGCTGCCCGCTGTGTGCCCGCTGGCCATGCTGACTGCTGTCTATTGTCTGTGCTGACCGCTGGCCATGCTGACTGACCACTGGCCGTGCTGACCACTGACCGCTGGCCGTGCTGACTGACCGCTGGCCATGCTGACTGACCACTGTCTGTGCTGACTGACCCCTGGCCATGCTGACTGACCTCTGTCCGTGCTGACCACGGACCGCTGTCCATGCTGACTGACCGCTATCTGCACTGACTGCTGCCCACTGTGTGCCCGCTGGCCACGCTGACTGCTGTCTATTGTCTGTGCTGACTGCTGGCCGTGCTGACTGACCACTGGCCGTGCTGACTGACCACTGGCTATGCTGACTGCTGACCGCTGTCTATTGTCCGTGCTGACGGACCGCTGTCTGTGCTGACTGCTGACCGCTGTCTATTGTCCGTGCTGACTGACCTCTGTCCATGCTGACTGACCACTGTCCGTGCTGACTGACCGCTGGCTATGCTGACTGACCGCTGGCTATGCTGACTGCTGTCCGTGCTGACCACTGACTGCTGTCTGTGCTGACTGACCGCTGTCCGTGCTCACTGCTGTCCGTGCTGACCACTGACTGCTGTCCGTGCCGACTGACCACTGTCCGTGCTGACCGCTGTCCGTACTGACTTACCACTGTCTGTGCTGACCACTGACAGCTATCCATGCTGACCACTGTCTGTGCTGACCACTGACAGCTATCCATGCTGACCACTGTCTGTGCTGACCACTGACAGCTATCCGTGCTGACCGCTGTCCGTACTGACTTATCACTGTCCGTGCTGCCCACTGACCGCTGTCCACGCTGACCACTGTGCACACTGACTGACCGCTGCCCACTGTCCGTGCTGCCCGTTGACCGCTGTCCCCGTGTGTCCGCAGGCGCCGCGGGGCTGGGGGCGGCCGGCAGCATCCAGGCCGCCGTCCGGCAGCTGGAGGCCGAGGCCGACGCCATCATACAAATGGTACGTGAGGGCCAGAGGGCCCGGAGGCGGCAGCAGGGAGACACGGTTAGCACGGCCGCCTTCCTCCACCCTGCCCTGCTCTTCCTCCCTCCCTCCCTCCCTCCCACTCCTGTCTGCCCTGCCCCGGCCTCTTCGGCCTCCTCCTCATCATCCTCACGCCCTCCTTGTCACCCTCCTCATCCTCAACCCCTCCTCGTCATCCTCACCCTCTCCTCATTACCCTCATCATCCTCACCCCCTCCTCACCATCCCCATCATCCTCACCCCCTCCTCGTCACCCTCACCCCCTCCTCATCGCCCTCATCATCCTCACCCCTTCCTCCTCATCATCCCAATCATCCTCTCCTCCTCATCGTCCCCATCATCCTCACCCCCTCCTTGTCATCCTCCTCATCCTCAACCCCTCCTCATCATCCTCACCCCCTCCTCACCATCCCCATCATCCTCACTCCCTCCTCATCATCCTCACCCCCTCGTCGCCCTCATCCCCTCCTCATCGCCCTCATCATCCTCACCCCTTCCTCCTCATCATCCCAATCATCCTCTCCTCCTCATCATCCCCATCATCCTCACGCCCTCCTTGTCATCCTCGTCATCCTCACCCCCTCCTCATCATCCTCACCCCCTCCTCACCATCCCCATCATCCTCACTCCTTCCTCATCATCCTCACCCCCTCCTCGTCACCCTCATCCCCTCCTCATCGCCCTCATCATCCTCATCCTCTCCTCCTCATCATCCCCATCATCCTCACGCCCTCCTTGTCACCCTCCTCATCCTCAACCCCTCCTCGTCATCCTCACCCTCTCCTCATTACCCTCATCATCCTCACCCCCTCCTCACCATCCCCATCATCCTCACTCCCTCCTCATCATCCTCACCCCCTCCTCGTCACCCTCATCCCCTCCTCATCGCCCTCATCATCCTCACCCCTTCCTCCTCATCATCCCCATCATCCTCACGCCCTCCTTGTCATCCTCGTCATCCTCACCCCCTCCTCATCATCCTCATCATCCTCACTCCCTCCTCATCATCCTCACCCCCTCCTCGTCACCCTCATCCCCTCCTCATCGCCCTCATCATCCTCACCCCTTCCTCCTCATCATCCCAATCATCCTCTCCTCCTCATCATCCCCATCATGCTCACGCCCTCCTTGTCATCCTCGTCATCCTCAACCCCTCCTCATCATCCTCACGCCCTCCTTGTCATCCTCGTCATCCTCATCCCCTCCTCATCATCCTCACCCCCTCCTCATTACCCTCATCATCCTCACCCCCTCCTCACCATCCCCATCATCCTCACCCCCTCCTCGTCACCCTCATCCCCTCCTCATCGCCCTCATCATCCTCACCCCTTCCTCCTCATCATCCCAGTCATCCTCTCCTCCTCATCATCCCCATCATCTTCACCCCCTCCTTGTCATCCTCATCATCCTCACTCCCTCCTCATCATCCTCATCATCCTCACTCCCTCCTCAGCCCCCTCATCCTCATCCCTCCCCTTCCTCCATCCCTCCTCGCCCTCCTCATCTTCCCTTCTCCTCCTCCTGCCCCCCTCATCTTCATCCTCTCACCCCTCACCCTCCTCATCCTCGTTCTCCCATCCCCTCCTCATCCTCTTCCCCTCCCCTCCTGCCCCCACTCCCCCACAGCCTTCCTCCTGCTCGTCCCCATCATCACCCTCACCTTCCTCTTCATCATCCTCATTCTCCTTCATCCTCCCCCTCCTTCCCCGCTCCCTCCTCCTCCTCCTCTTCCTCCCTCTCCCCATCCCCCTCCCGCTTCTCCCCAGTCCCCCCCCATGTTTGGGGGGTCCCCCCGGCCCGGGGGGGCTCTGGGGGCTCCCCCGGGGGGGTCCCGGCCCCCTAAAGCCGCCGCCGTCCCCCCCAGTCGGAGGCCGGGCCCGCGGACGCCGCCCCCCGGCGCGAGGAGTCGCCCATGGACGTGGACCAGCCCTCGCCCGCGGCGCAGGACGTGGGTGAGAACCCCCCCAGTGCGGCCCAGTGCCAACCGGTGCCGCCCAGTGCCAACCAGTGCCACTCCAGTCACCCTCCAGTACAGCCCAGTGCCAACCGGTGCCACCCCAGTGCCACCCAGTGCCACCCAGTCACCCTCCAGTACGGCCCAGTGCCAACCAGTGCCACCCAGTCACCTCCCAGTGCCACTCCAGTCACCCTCCAGTACAGCCCAGTGCCAACCAGTGCCACCCAGTCACCTCCCAGTGCCACCCAGTGCCACTCCAGTCACCCTCCAGTATGGCCCAGTGCCACCCAGTCACCCTCGAGTTCAGCCTAGTGCCACCCAGTGCCACCCAGTCCCTCCCAGGGCCATCCAGTCACCCTCCAGTACAGCCCAGTGCCAACCAGTGCCACCCCAGTCACCTCCCAGTGCCACCCAGTGCCACCCCAGTCACACTCCAGTACGGCCCAGCGCCAACCAGTGCCACCCCAGTCACCTCCCAGTGCCACCCAGTCACCTCCCAGTGCCACCCAGTGCCACTCCAGTTCACCCTCCAGTACGGCCCAGTGCCACCCAGTCACCCTCGAGTACAGCCCAGTGCCAACCAGTGCCAACCAGTCACCTCCCAGTGCCACCCAGTCACCCTCCAGTACGGCCCAGTGCCAACCAGTGCCACCCCAGTCACCTCCCGGTGCCACCCCAGTCACCCTCCAGTACGGCCCAGTGCCAACCGGTGCCACCCCAGTCACCTCCCAGTGCCACCCAGTGCCACCCAGTGCCACTCCAGTCACCCTCCAGTACGGCCCAGTGCCACCCAGTCACCCTCGAGTACAGCCTAGTGCCAACCAGTGCCGCCCAGTCACCTCCCAGTGCCACCCAGTGCCACCCAGTCACCCTCCAGTACGGCCCAGTGCCAACCAGTGCCACCCCAGTCACCTCCCAGTGCCACCCAGTCACCTCCCAGTGCCACCCAGTGCCACCCAGTCACCTCCCAGTGCCACCCAGTGCCACCCCAGTCACCCTCCAGTACGGCCCAGTGCCAACCAGTACCACCCAGTCACCTCCCAGTGCCACCCCAGTCACCTCCCAGTGCCACCCAGTCACCCTCCAGTCACCCTCCAGTACGGTCCAGTGCCACCCAGTCACCCTCGAGTACAGCCCAGTGCCACCCAGTGCCACTCCAGTCACTCTCCAGTACGGCCCAGTGTCACCCAATCACCCTCCAGTACGACCCAGTGCCAACCAGTGCCACCCAGTCACCTCCCAGTGCCACTCCAGTCACCCTCCAGTACGGCCCAGTGCCACCCAGTCACCCTCGAGTTCAGCCTAGTGCCAACCAGTGCCACCCAGTCACTCTCCAGTGCTGCCCAGTCACCCTGCAGTACAGCCCAGTGCCAACCAGTGCCACCCAGTCACCTCCCAGTGCCACCCAGTGCCACCCAGTGCCACCCAGTCACCTCCCAGTGCCACTCCAGTCACCCTCCAGTACGACCCAGTGCCACCCAGTGCCACCCAGTCACCTCCCAGTGCCAACCGGTGCCACCCAGTCACCTCCCAGTGCCACCCAGTGCCACTCCAGTCACCTCTCAGTGCCACCCCAGTCACCCTCCAGTACGGCCCAGCGCCAACCAGTGCCACCCCAGTCACCTCCCAGTGCCACCCAGTGCCACCCAGTCACCCTCCAGTACAGCCCAGTGCCACCCAGTCACCTCCCAGTGCCACCCAGTACAGCCCAGCTGCCCCCCCCATTGTCACCCAGTCACCCCCAGTGCCAGCACTGGGCTCATCCCCCCTCCCTGGGCTGGTGCTGGTCCGGGGCCATCCCAGGGTCACTGCTGGGGGTGGCACTGGTGGGGTTGGGTGGCACTGGGTGGGTGTCACTGGTGGGGTGACACTGGTTGGGCAGGTGGCACTGGTGGGATGGCACTGCTTACATTGGGTGTCACCGTTGGGGTGTCACTGCTCACATTGGGTGTCACTGTTGGGGTGTCACCGTTGGGGTGTCACCGCTCATGTTGGGTGTCACCGTTGGGGTGGCACTGGTTGGGTGTCACTGTTGTGGTGTCACCGCTCACGTTGGGTGTCACTGTTGGGGTGTCACTGCACACACAGCGATGTCACTGTTGGGGTGGCACCGCTCGTGTTGGAGTGTCACCGTTGGGGTGTCACTGTTCACAGTGGGTGTCGCTGTTGGGGTGGCGCTATTCACAATGGGTGTCACTGTTCACATTGGGTGTCACTGTTGATGTGTCATTGCTGGGGTGTCACCGTTGGGGTGTCACTGCTGGGGTGTCATTGCTGGGGTGTCACTGCTCACATTGGGTGTCACCGTTGGGGTGTCACCGTTGGGGTGTCACTGCTCACAATGGGTGTCATTGCTGGGCTGTCACCATTGGGGTGTCACTGTTCACATTGGGTGTCACTGTTGGGGTGTCGTTGCTGGGGTGTCACCGTTGGGGTGTCACCGCTCACACAGCGATGTCACTGTTGGGGTGGCACTGTTGGGGTGTCACCGTTGGGGTGTCACTGTTCACGTTGGGTGTCACTGTTGGGGTGTCACTGCTGGGGTGTCACCGTTGGGGTGTCACTGTTCACGTTGGGTGTCACTGTTGGGGTGTCGTTGCTGGGGTGTCACCGTTGGGGTGTCACCGCTCACACAGTGATGTCACTGTTGGAGTGGCACTGTTGGGGTGTCATTGCTGGGGTGGCGCTATTCACAATGGGTGTCACTGTTCACGTTGGGTGTCACTGTTGGGGTGTCACCGTTGGGGTGTCACCACTCACACAGCGATGTCACTGTTGGGGTGTCATTGTTGGGGTGTCACCGTTGGGGTGTCACTGCTCACATTGGGTGTCACTGTTGGGGTGTCACCGTTGGGGTGTCACTGTTGGGGTGTCATTGCTGGGGTGTCACCGTTGGGGTGTCACCGTTGGGGTGTCACTGCTCACATTGGGTGTCACCGTTGGGGTGTCACCGCTCACATTGGGTGTCACCGTTGGGGTGTCACCGCTCACACAGCCGTGTCCTGACCGTGTCCCCCCTCCCCAGGCCCCGAGGCCGCGCAGGGCGGTGACCGGGACAGGGACAGGGACAGGGACAGGGACAGGGACAGGGAGGAGCGGCCCCCGGAGCTGCCCCTGCTGAGCGAGCAGCTGAGCCTGGACGAGCTGTGGGACATGCTGGGAGAGTGCCTCAAGGAGCTCGAGGAGTCCCACGACCAGCACGCCGTGCTCGGTGCGTGTCCCCTCCCTGTCCCCGTGCTGTCCCCTGCCACCGCTGCTCCTGTCCCCGTGCCGTCCCCACCCTGTCCCCTCCCTGTCCCCTGCCCCCTGCCACCGCTGCTCCTGTCCCTGTGCCGTCCCTACCCTGTCCTCGTGCTGTCCCTACCCTGTCCCCTCCCTGTCCCCTCCCTGTCCCTGCCACCACTGCTGCTGCCCCCGTGCCGTCCCTCCCCTGTCCTCGTGCTGTCCCTACCCTGTCCCCTCCCTGTCCCCTGCCCCGTGCCACCACTGCTCCTGTCCCTCTGCCGTCCCCACGCTGCCCCCGTGCCATCCCTCCCCTGTCCCCGTGCTATCCCTACCCTGTCCCCTCCCTGTCCCCTGCCCCCTGCCACCACTGCTCCTGTCCTTGTGCCGTCCCTACCCTGTCCCCGTGCTGTCCCCTGCCCCTGCCACCACTGCTCCTTGTCCCTGTGCCGTCCCCACACTGTCCCCGTGCCATCCCTACCCTGTCCCCGTGCTGTCCCTACCCTGTCCCCATGCTGTCCCCTGCCGCCACTGCTCCTGTCCCTCTGCCGTCCCCACGCTGCCCCCATGCCGTCCCTACCCTGTCCCCATGCTGTCCCCTGCCACCACTGCTCCTGTCCCCGTGCTGTCCCTACCCTGTCCCTGTGCTGTCCCTACCCTGTCCCCTCCCTGTCCCCTGCCCCCTGCCACCACTGCTGCTGTCCCTCTGCCGTCCCTACCCTGTCCCCGTGCTGTCCCCTGCCCCCTGCCACCACTGCTCCTGTCCCTGTGCCATCTCCACACCGCCCCCGTGCTGTCCCTACCCTGTCCCTGTGCCGTCCCTACCCTGTCCCCATGCTGTCCCTACCCTGTCCCCTCCTGTCCCCTGCCCCCTGCCACCACTGCTCCTGTCCCTGTGTTGTCCCTACCCTGCCCCCGTGCTGTCCCCTGCCCCCTGCCACCACTGCTCCTGTCCCCGTGCCGTCCCTCCCCTGTCCCCGTGCCGTCCCCACCCTGTCCCCGTGCTGTCCCCTGCCCCCTGCCACCACTGCTCCTGTCCCTGTGCCATCCCCACACTGCCCCCATGCTGTCCCTACCCTGTCCCCGTGCCGTCCCTACCCTGTCCCCGTGCCGTCCCTCCCCTGTCCCCTCCCTGTCCCCGTGCTGTCCCCTGCCCCGCGCCACCACCGTCCCCGTTGTCGCCCCCCAGTTCTGCAGCCGGCCGTCGAGGCGTTTTTCCTGGTGCACGCCACGGAGCGCGAGAGCCGCCCGCCGGTGCGGGACACGCGGGAGAGCCAGCTGGCGCACATCAAGGACGAGCCGCCGCCGCTGTCCCCCGCGCCCCTCACCCCTGCCACCCCCTCCGCCCTGGACCCCTTCTTCTCCCGGGAGCCCTCGGCCATGCACATCTCGGCCAGCCTGCCCCCGGACACGCAGAAATTCCTGCGCTTCGCCGGTGAGCTGGGGGGGCTGCACGGGGGGGCTTGGGGGCTTGGGAAAGTGGGGAGGGGGATTGGGAGTGTGGGGAGGGGGATTGGGAGTGTGGGGAGGGGGTTTGGGAAAGTGGGGAAGGGGATTGGGAGTGTGGGGAAGGGGTTTGGGAAAGTGGGGAAGGGGATTGGGAGTGTGGGGAAGGGGTTTGGGAAAGTGGGGAGGGGGTTTGGAAGTGTGGAGAGGGGATTTGCGGGAGCTGGAAGGGGCCCTGGGGTTATTGGAGGGAGCTTTTGGGCAGCTTAGGGGATGGAGAAGGGGTTTGGAAGTGTGGGGAGGGGATTTGAGGGGGCTGGAAGGGGTACTGGGGGGAGTTTTGGGGCAGTTTAGGGGATTGGAAGTGTGGGGAGGGGGTTTGGGAGTGTGGGGAGGGGGTTTGGGGGGGGCTGGAAGGGGCCCTGGGGGTATTGGAGGGAGCTTTGAGAGAGTTTAGGGAGTGGAGAAGGGGATTGGGAGTGTGGGGAGGGGGTTTGGGGGGCTGAAGGCAGCTTGCAGGGTGTTAGGGGGCTTTGGGGGGAGGTTCTGGGGTTGGGAAAATGGGGAAGGGGATTGGGAGTGTGGGGAGGGGATTTGGGGGGGCTGGAAGGGGCACTGGGGGTATTGGAGGGAGCTTTGGGGAGCTCAAGGTGTGGAGAAGGGGATTGGGAGTGTGGGGCGGGGGTTTGGGGGGGCTGGAAGGGCACCTGGGGGGCTTCACGGGGTGATTTGGGGTTTGGGAAAGTGGGGAGGGGGATTGGGAGTGTGGGGAGGGGGTTTGGGGGGGCTGGAAGGGGCCCTGGGGGTATTGGGGGGAGTTTTGGGGCAGTTTAGGGGATTGGGAAGGGTTTGGGAGTGTGGGCAGGGGATTTGGGGGGGCTGGAAGGGGCACTGGGGGTATTGGAGGGAGCTTTGGGAGAGCTTGGGGTGTAGAGAAGGGGATTGGGAGTGTGGGGAGGGGGTTTGGAAGGATTTGAGAGGGGTTTTGGGGATATTGGGGAGGGAAAATTCGGGGGATTTTTGGACTCCTCAAGTTTTTGGAAAAGGGGAATTTGGGAATGGTGAATTTGGGGAATTTTTGAGCTCCTCGAGTGTTTGGAAAAGGGGAATTTGAGGAATTATGAATTTGGGGGATTTTTGAGCTCCTCGAGTGTTTGGAAAAGGGGAATTTGGGAATGATGAATTTGGGGGATTTTTGAGCTCCTCGAGTGTTTGGAAAAGGGGAATTTGGGAATGGTGAATTTGGGGGATTTTTGAGCTCCTCGAGTGTTTGGAAAAGGGGAATTTGAGGAATTATGAATTTGGGGGATTTTTGAGCTCCTCAAGTCTTTGGAAAAGGGGAATTTGAGGAATGGTGAATTTGGGGGATTTTTGAGCTCCTCAAGTCTTTGGAAAAGTGGAATTTGAGGAATGGTGAATTTGGGGGATTTTTGAGCTCCTCAAGTCTTTGGAAAAGGGGAATTTGAGGAATGATGAATTTGGGGGATTTTTGAGCTCCTCAAGTTTTTGGAAAAGGGTAATTTGAGTAATGATGAATTTGGGAGATTTTTGAGCTCCTCAAGTCTTTGGAAAAGGGGAATTTGGGAATGGTGAGTTTGGGGGATTTTTGAGCTCCTCAAGTCTTTGGAAAAGGGGAATTTGGGAATGGTGAATTTGGGGGATTTTTGAGCTCCTCAAGTGTTTGGAAAAGGGGAATTTGGGGGATTTTTGAGCTCCTCAAGTCTTTGGAAAAGTGGAATTTAATAATGGTGAATTTGGGGGATTTTTGAGCTCCTCAAGTCTTTGGAAAAGAGGAATTTGGGAATGGTGAATTTGGGGGATGTTTGAGCTCCTCAAGTCTTTGGAAAAGGGGAATTTAATAATGGTGAATTTGGGGGATTTTTGAGCTCCTCAAGTCTTTGGAAAAGGGGAATTTGAGGAATGATGAATTTGGGGGATGTTTGAGCTCCTCAAGTGTTTGGAAAAGGGGAATTTGAGGAATGATGAATTTGGGGGATTTTTGAGCTCCTCAAGTGTTTCGAAAAGGGGAATTTGAGGAATGATGAATTTGGGGGATTTTTGAGCTCCTCAAGTCTTTGGAAAAGGGGAATTTGGGAATGGTGAATTTAGGGGATTTTTGAGCTCCTCAAGTCTTTGGAAAAGGGGAATTTGGGAATGGTGAATTTGGGGGATTTTTGAGCTCCTCAAGTCTTTGGAAAAGGGGAATTTGGGAAGGGTGAATTTGGGGGATTTTTGGACTCCTCAAGTCTTTGGAAAAGGGGAATTTGAGGAATGATGAATTTGGGGGATTTTTGGACTCCAAGTTTTTGGAAAAGGGGAATTTGGGAATGGTGAATTTGGGGGATTTTTGGACTCCTCAAGTCTTTGGAAAAGGGGAATTTGGGAATGATGAATTTGGGGGATTTTTGAGCTCCTCAAGTGTTTGGAAAAGGGGAATTTGGGAATGGTGAATTTGGGGGATTTTTGATCTCCTCAAGGGTTTGGAAAAGGGGAATTTGGGGGATTTTTCAGCTCCTCAAGTCTTTGGAAAGGGGAATTTGAGGAATGATGAATTTGGGGGATTTTTGAGCTCCTCAAGTCTTTGGAAAAGGGGAATTTGAGGAATGATGAATTCGGGGAATTTTTGAGCTCCTCAGGTCTTTGGAAAAGGGGAATTTGAGGAATGATGAATTTGGGGAATTTTTGAGCTCCTCAGGTCTTTGGAAAAGGGGAATTTGAGGAATGATGAATTTGGGGGATTTTTGAGCTCCTCAAGTCTTTGGAAAAGGGGAATTTGAGGAATGATGAGTTTGGGGGACTTTTGAGCTCCTCAAGTCTTTGGAAAAGGGGAATTTGGGGAATTTTTCCCCCCCTCAACACTCTGGGGTCAGTGCCACCCACGAACGAGGCCACCATCAGCTGTTTATCCCCAAACCCTGATGTGGACAAACCTCCCCTCCTGAATCACCACAACCACAGCCCATTTTAAAAGGGGGGGTTCCCCTATTTGAGGACACCCCCAAACCCCTTTTTGTCCCCCCTCTCCCCAGAGACCCACCGGACGGTGCTGAACCAGATCCTGCGGCAATCCACCACCCACCTGGCCGACGGCCCCTTCGCCGTGCTGGTCGACTACATCCGCGTGCTGGACTTCGACGTCAAGCGCAAGTTCGTGGGGTTTGGGGGGTTCCTGGGATGGGGGTCCCGGGATGGGGGTCCCACAGCCCCTGACACCCCCTTTTTTTTACCCCCGGCCAGGTATTTCAGGCAGGAGCTGGAGCGCCTGGACGAGGGGCTGCGCAAGGAGGACATGGCCGTGCACGTGCGGCGCGATCACGTCTTCGAGGACTCGTACCGGGAGCTGCACCGCAAATCGCCCGAGGAGATGAAAAACCGACTGTGAGAGCGCTGGGGGCGCCCCGAAATATCCCCTGGGGACCCTAAAATATCCCCTGGGCACCCCAGAATACACCTGGGATATCCTTTGAGATATTCAGAATATGCCTGGGATGTCCAAAATATCCCCTAGGAACCCAAAATATCCCCTGGGAACCCCAAAATATCCCCTGGGCACCCCAGAATACACCTGGGATATCCAAAATATCCTTTGGGATACTCAGAATACACCTGGGATATCCAAAATATCCCTTGGGAACCCAAAATATCACTGGGATATCCAAAATATCCCCTGGGAACCCAAAATATCCCTGGAATATCCAAAATATCCCATGGGAACCATTAAGTAGCTTCTGGGAACCCCAAAATATGTCCTGGGCACCACAAAATATCCCTGGAATATCTGAAATATCCCTGGAATATCCAAAATATCCCTTGGGAACCCAAAATATCACTGGGATATCCAAAATATCCCCTGGGAACCCCAAAATATCCCCTGGGCACCCCAGAATATCCCTGGAATATCCTAAATATCCTTTGGGATACTCAGAATACACCTGGGATATCCAAAATATTCCTTGGGAACCCAAAATATCACTGGGATATCCAAAATATCCCTTGGGATGTCCAAAATATCCCCTAGGAACCCTAAAATAGCTTCTGGGAACCCCAAAATATCCCCTGGGCACCCCAGAATACACCTGGGATATCCTAAATATCCTTTGGGATACTCAGAATACACCTGGGATGTCCAAAATATCCCCTGGGAACCCTAAAATAGCTTCTGGGAACCCCAAAATATGTCCTGGGATGGCCAAAATATGACCTGGGCACCCCAAATATCCCTGGAATATCCTTTGAGATATTCAGAATATGCCTGGGATGTCCAAAATATCCCCTGGGAACCCCAAAATATCCCCTGGGCACCCCAGAATACACCTGGGATATCCAAAATATCCTTTGGGATACTCAGAATACACCTGGGATGTCCAAAATATCCCCTGGGAACCCTAAAACAGCTTCTGGGAACCCCAAAATATGTCCTGGGCACCCCAGAATATCCCTGGAATATCCTTTGAGATATTCAGAATCTGCCTGGGATATCCAAAATATCCCCTGGGATGTCCAAAATATCACTGGGATGTCAAAAATATCCCCTGGGATGTCCAAAATATCCCCTGGGAACCCTAAAATAGCTTCTGGGAACCCCAAAATATCCCCTGGGCACCCCAGAATATCCCTGGAATATCCTTTGAGATATTCAGAATATGCCTGGGATATCCAAAATATCCCCTGGGAACCCTGAAACAGCTTCTGGGAACGCCAAAATATGTCCTGGGCACCTCGAAATATCCCTGGAATATCCTAAATATCCTTTGGGATATTCAGAATACACCTGGGATGTCCAAAATATCCCCTGGGAACCCTAAAATAGCTTCTGGGAACCTCAAAATATGTCCTGGGCACCCCAGAATATCCCTGGAATATCCTAAATATCCTTCGGGATACTCAGAATACACCTGGGATATCCAAAATATCCCTGGAATATCCAAAATATCACTGGAATATCCAAAATATCCCCTGGGATGTCCAAAATATCCCCTGGGAACCCTGAAATAGCTTCTGGGAATTCCAAAATATGTCCTGGGAAACTCAAAATATCCCCTGGGCACCTCAAAATATCCCTGGGATGTCCTCAATATCCCTTGTGACACTGTAAATATAACTGGGTTACCCCTAAAAACACCTTCAGACCCCCCAATTCCCCCCAAAACCACCTCCAAACCCCAAAGTTCCTCCCCAATTTCTCCCCAAACCACCTCCAAACCCCCCAAAACCCCCTCCATCCTCCCCAAACTCCCCCAAAATCACCTCCACTCTCCCCAAATCCTCCCAAAACCACCTCCAGACCCCAAAATTCCTCCCCAATTTCTCTCCAAACCCCCCAAAACCCCCTCCATCCTCCCCAAACCCCCTCACACCAACACCTCCCCACCCCCAATTTCGCCCAAACCACCTCCAAACCCCCCAATTTCCCCCAAAACCCCCTTCACCCTCCCCAAACCCCCCCAACCCCCCAGTTCCCCCCCAATTCCCCCCAAAACCACCTCCATCCTCTCCAAACTCCCCCAAAACCCCCAATTTCCCCCAAACCACCTCCAGCCTCCCCAAATCCCCCCAAAACCACCTCCAAACCCCAAAATTCCTCCCCAATTTCTCCCCAAACCACCTCCAAACCCCCCAAAACCCCCTCCATCCTCCCCAAATCCTCCCAAAACTACCTCCACTCTACCCAAACCCCTTCTCCCAGCCCCCTAATCTCCCAATTTCCCTCAAAACCACCTTCATCCTCCCCAAACCCCCTCACACCAACACCTCCCCACCCCCAGTTTCCCCCAAAGCGCCCAAAACCACCTCCAAACCCCAAAATTCCTCCCCAATTTCTCTCCAAACCCCCCAAAACCCCCTCCATCCTCCCCAAACCCCCTCACACAAACACCTCCCCACCCCCAATTTCCCCCAAACCGCCTCCGAAGCGCCCAATTTCCCCCAAAACCACCTCCACTCTCCCCAAATCCCCCCAAAACCACCTCCAAACCCCAAAGTGCCTCCCCAAATCCCCCCAAAACCACCTCCAAACCCCAAAGTTCCTCCCCAATTTCTCCCCAAACCACCTCCAAACCCCCCAAAACCCCCTCCATCCTCCCCAAACTCCCCCAAAACCACCTCCACTCTCCCCAAATCCCCCCAAAACCACCTCCAAACCCCAAAATCCCTCCCCAATTTCTCTCCAAACCCCCCAAAACCCCCTCCATCCTCCCCAAACCCCCTCACACCAACACCTCCCCACCCCCAATTTCCCCCAAAGCGGCCAAAACCACCTCCAAAGCCCCCAATTTCCCCCGAAACCACTTCCACCCTCCCCAAATCCCCCCAAAACCACCTCCAAACTCGAAAATTCCTCCCCAATTTCTCCCCAAACCCCCCAAAACCACCTTCATCCTCCCCAAACCCCCTTTCCCACCCCAATTAACCCCCAAACCCACCTCTATCCCCCCTAATTCTCCCCAAAACCACCTCCAAACCCCAAAATTCCTCCCCAATTTCTCCCCAAACCCCCCAAAACCCCCTCCATCCTCCCTAAACCCCCTTTCCCACCCCAATTAACCCCCAAACCCACCTCTATCCCCCCTAATTCTCCCCAAAACCACCTCCAAACCCCCAATTTCCCCCAAAACCACCTCCATCCTCCCCAAACCCCCTCACACCAACACCACCCCACCCCCAATTTCCCCCAAAGCGCCTCCAAAGCGCCCAAAACCACCTCCAAACCCCCCAATTTCCCCCAAAACTCCCTCGACTCTCCCCAAACCCCCTCTCCCACCCCCCAGTTCCCCCCAAAACCACCTCCATCCTCCCCAAACCCCCTTTCCCACCCCAATTAACCCCCAAACCAACCTCTATCCCCCCTAATTCTCCCCAAAGCCACCTCCAAACCCCCCAATTTCCCCCAAAACCCCCTCCACCCTCCCAAATCCCCCCAAAACCACCTCCAGACCCCAAAATCCCTCCCCAATTTCTCTCCAAACCCCCAAAACCCCCTCCATCCTCCCCAAACCCCCTCACACCAACACCTCCCCACCCCCAATTTCCTCCAAAGCGCCCAAAACCACCTCCAAACCCCCAATTTCCCCCCGAAACCACCTCCAGCCTCCCAAATCCCCCCAAAACCACCTCCAAACCCCAAAATTCCTCCCCAATTTCTCCCAAAACCCCCTCCATCCTCCCCAGACTCCCCCAAAACCACCTCCACTCTACCCAAACCCCTTCTCCAGCCCCTAATCTCCCAATTTCCCTCAAAACCACCTCCATCCTCCCAAACCCCCTCACACCAACACCTCCCCACCCCAATTTCCCCCAAAGCGCCCAAAACCACCTCCAACCCCAAAATCCCTCCCCAATTTCTCTTCAAACCCCCCAAAACCCCCTCCATCCTCCCCAAACCCCTCACACAAACACCTCCCCACCCCCAATTTCCCCCAAAGCGCCCAAAACCACCTCCAAACCCCCCAATTTCCCCCGAAACCGCCTCCAGCCTCCCCAAATCCCCCCTAACCCCCCAGTTCCCCCCCAAGTCCCCCCCAAAATGCCTCCAAACCCCCAATTCCCCCCAAACCACCTCCAGCCTCCCCAAATCCCCCAAAAACACCTCCAAACCCCAAAGTTCCTCCCCAATTTCTCCCCAAACCACCTCCAAACCCCCCAAAACCCCCTCCATCCTCCCCAAACTCCCCAAAACCACCTCCACTCTACCCAAACCCCTTCTCCCAGCCCGCTAATCTCCCAATTTCCCTCAAAACCACCTCCAAGCACCCAAAACCACTCCAAACCCCCCAATTTCCCCCCAAACCACCTCCAGCCCCCCCAATTTCCCCCAAAACCACCTCCACTCTCCCCAAATCCCCCCAAAACCACCTCCAAACCCCAAAATTCCTCCCCAATTTCTCCCCAAAACCCCCTCCATCCTCCCCAAACCCCCTCACACCAACACCTCCCCCACCCCCAATTTCCCCCAAAGCGCCCAAAACCACCTCCAAACCCCCGAATTTCCCCGAAACCACCTCCAGCCTCCCCAAATCCCCCCAAAACCACCTCCAAACCCCAAAATCCCTCCCCAATTTCTCTCCAAACCCCCCAAAACCCCCTCCATCCTCCCCAAACCCCCTTTCCCACCCCAATTAACCCCCAAACCCACCTCTATCCCCCCTAATTCTCCCCAAAGCCACCTCCAAACCCCCCAATTTCCCCCAAAACCGCCTCCAGCCTCCCCAAATCCCCCCAAAACCACCTCCAAACCCCAAAGTTCCTCCCCAGTTTCTCCCCAAACCACCTCTAAAACCACCTTCATCCTCCCCAAACTCCCCCCAAACCACCTCCACTCTCCCCAAATCCTCCCAAAACCACCTCCACTCTACCCAAACCTCTTCTCCCAGCCCCCTAATCTCCCAATTTCCCTCAAAACCACCTTCATCCTCCCCAAACCCCCTCACACAACACCTCCCCATCCCCAATTTCCCCCCAAAACCACCTCCACCCTCCCAAATCCCCCCAAAACCACCTCCAAACCCCCAAATTCCTCCCCAATTTCTCCCCAAAACCCCCTCCAAACTCCCCCAAAACCACCTCCCCTCTCCCCAAATCCTCCCAAAACCACCTCCAGACCCCAAAATTCCTCCCCAATTTCTCTCCAACCCCCCAAAACCCCCTCCATCCTCCCCAAACCCCCTCACACCAACACCTCCCCACCCCCAATTTCGCCAAACAACCTCCAAAACCCCCTTCACCCTCCCCAAACCCCCCCTAACCCCCCAGTTCCCCCCAAGTCCCCCCCAAAATGCCTCCAAAACCCCCCAATTTCCCCCAAAACCACCTCCATCCTCTCCAAACTCCCCCAAAACCCCCAATTCCCCCCAAAACCACCTCCAGCCTCCCCAAATCCCCCCAAAACCACCTCCAAACCCCAAAGTGCCTCCCCAATTTCTCCCCAAACCACCTCCAAACCCCCCAAAACCCCTCCCATCCTCCCCAAACTCCCCCAAAACCACCTCCACTCTCCCCAAATCCCCCCAAACCACCTCCAAACCCCAAAATTCCTCCCCAATTTCTCTCCAAACCCCCCAAAACCCCCTCCATCCTCCCCAAACCCCCTCACACCAACACCTCCCCACCCCCAATTTCCCCCAAACCGCCTCCAAGCGCCCAATTTCCCCGAAACCACCTTCACTCTCCCCAAATCCCCCCAAAACCACCTCCAAACCCCAAAATTCCTCCCCAATTTCTCCCCAAACCACCTCCAAACCGCCCTCCATCCTCCCCAAACCCCCTTTCCCACCCCAATTAACCCCCAAACCCACCTCTATCCCCCCTAATTCTCCCCAAAGCCACCTCCAAACCCCCCCAATTTCCCCCAAAACCACCTCCACTCTCTCCAAATCCCCCAAAACCACCTCCAAACCCCAAAATTCCTCCCCAATTCTCTCCAAACCCTCCAAAACCCCCTCCATCCTCCCCAAACCCCCTCACACCAACACCTCCCCACCCCCAATTTCCCCCAAAGCGCCAAAACCACCTCCAAACCCCCAATTTCCTCCGAAACCACCTCCAGCCTCCCCAAACCCCCCCTAACCCCCCAGTTCCCCCCCAAGTCCCCCCAAAATGCCTCCAAACCCCCCAATTCCCCCCAAAACCACCTCCATCCTCTCCAAACTCCCCCAAAACCCCCAATTTCCCCCAAAACCACCTCCACCCTCCCCAAATCCCCCCAAAACCACCTCCAGACCCCAAAATCCCTCCCCAATTTCTCTCCAAACCCCCCAAAACCACCTCCATCCTCCCCAAACCCCCTCGCACCAACACCACCCCACCCCCAATTTCCCCCAAAGCACCTCCAAACCCCCCAATTTCCCCCGAAACCACCTCCAGCCTCCCCAAATCCCCCAAAACCACCTTCAAACCCCAAAGTTCCTCCCCAGTTTCTCCCCAAACCACCTCTAAAACCACCTCCATCCTCCCCAAACCCCTCACACCAACACCTCCCCACCCCCAATTTCCCCCAAAGCACCCAAAACCACCTCCAAAACCCCCAATTTCCCCAAAACCACCTCCAGCTTTCCCAATTTCCCCCAAAACCCCCTCCATCCTCCCCAAACTCCCCCAAAACCACCTCCAAACCCCAAAATCCCTCCCCAATTTCTCTCCAAACCCCCAAAACCCCCTCCATCCTCCCCAACCCCCTCACACAAACACCTCCCCACCCCCAATTTCCCCCAAACCACCTCCGAAGCGCCCAATTTCCCCCAAAACCACCTCCACTCTCCCCAAATCCCCCAAAACCACCTCCAAACCCCAAAGTGCCTCCCCAAATCCCCCCAAAACCACCTCCAACCCCAAAGTTCCTCCCCAATTTCTCTCCAAACCCCCCAAAACCACCTCCATCCTCCCCAAACCCCCTCACACCAACACCTCCCCACCCCCAATTTCCCCCAAACCACCTCCAAACCCCCAATTTCCCCCGAAACCACCTCCATCCTCTCCAAACTCCCCCCAAACCCCCCAATTTCCCCCAAAACCACCTCCAGCCTCCCCAATTTCCCCCAAAACTCCCTCGACTCTCCCCAAACCCCTCTCCCACCCCCCAGTTCCCCCCAAAACCACCTCCATCCTCCCCAAACCCCCTTTCCCACCCCAATTAACCCCCAAACCCACCTCTGTCCCCCCCAAACTCCCCCAAAACCACCTCCTCTCTAGCCAAACCCCTTCTCCCAGCCCCTCAATCTCCCAATTTCCTCAAAACCCCCTCCATCCTCCCCAAACCCCCTCGCACCAACACCTCCCCACCCCCAATTTCCCCCAAACCACCTCCAACCCCCCAATTTCCCCAAAACCCCCTTCACCCTCCCCAAACCCCCCCTAACCCCCAGTTCCCCCCAAGTCCCCCCCAAAATGCCTCCAAACCCCCCAATTCCCCCCAAAACCACCTCCATCCTCTCCAAACTCCCCCAAAACCCCCAATTTCCCCAAAACCACCTCCAGCCTCCCCAAATCCCCCCAAAACCACCTCCAAACCCCAAAGTGCCTCCCCAATTTCTCCCCAAAACCACCTCCAAACCCCAAAATTCCTCCCCAATTTCTCCCCAAACCACCTCCAAACCCCCCAAAACCCCCTCCATCCTCCCCAAACTCGCCCAAAACCACCTCCACTCTACCCAAACCCCTTCTCCCAGCCCCTCAATCTCCCAATTTCCCTCAAACCACCTTCATCCTCCCCAACCCCCTCACACCAACACCTCCCCACCCCCAATTTCCCCCAAAACCGCCTCCCCAAATCCCCCCAAAACCACCTCCAAACCCCAAAATCCCTCCCCAATTTCTCTCCAAACCCCCCAAAACCCCCTCCCTCCTCCCTAAACCCCCTTTCCCACCCCAATAACCCCCAAACCCACCTCTATCCCCCCTAATTCTCCCCAAAGCCACCTCCAAACCCCCCAATTTCTCCCGAAACCACCTCCAGCCTCCCCAAATCCCCCCAAAACCACCTCCAAACCCCAAAGTTCCTCCCCAATTTCTCCCCAAACCACCTCCAAACCCCCCAAAACCACCTCCACTCTCCCCAAACCCCCCAAAACCACCTCCTCTCTACCCAAACCCCTTCTCCCAGCCCCTCAATCTCCCAATTTCCCTCAAAACCACCTCCATCCTCCCCAAACCCCCTCACACCAACGCCTCCCCACCCCCAATTTCCCCCAAAGCGCCCAAAACCACCTCCAAACCCCCCAGTTTCCCCCCAAACCACCTCCACTCTCCCCAAATCCCCCCAAAACCACCTCTAAACCCCCCAATTTCCCCAAAACTCCCTCGACTCTCCCCAAACCCCCTCTCCCACCCCCCAGTTCCTCCCAAAACCCCCTCCACTCTCCCCAAACCCCCTTTCCCACCCCAATTAACCCCCAAAGCCACCTCTATCCCCCCTAATTCTCCGCAAAGCCACCTCCAAACCCCCAATTTCCCCCAAAACTCCCTCCATCCTCCCCAAACTCCCCCAAAACCACCTCCACTCTCCCCAAATCCCCCCAAAACCACCTCCAAACACCCCAATTTCCCCCGAAACCACCTCCAGCCTCCCCAAATCCCCCCAAAACCACCTCCAAACCCCAAAATCCCTCCCCAATTTCTCTCCAAACCCCCCAAAACCCCCTCCATCCTCCCCAAACCCCCTCACACCAACACCTCCCCACCCCCAATTTCCCCCAAACCACCTCCAAAGCGCCCAAAACCACCTCCAAACCCCCGAATTTCCCCCAAAACCACCTCCAGCCTCCCCAAATCCCCCTTTCCCACCCCAATTAACCCCCAAACCCACCTCTATCCCCCCCTAATTCTCCCCAAACCACCTCCAAACCCCCAAATTTCCCCCGAAACCACTTCCACCCTCCCCTGACCCCCCAATTTCCCCCCAGGTACATCGTGTTCGAGGGCGAGGAGGGCCAGGACGCCGGGGGGCTGCTGCGCGAGTGGTACATGATCATCTCCCGCGAGATGTTCAACCCCATGTACGCCCTGTTCCGCACGTCGCCCGGCGACCGCGTCACCTACACCATCAACCCCTCGTCCCACTGCAACCCCAACCACCTGAGCTACTTCAAGTTCGTGGGCAGGATCGTGGCCAAGGCCGTCTACGACAACCGGCTGCTGGAGTGCTACTTCACGCGCTCCTTCTACAAACACATCCTGGGCAAGTCCGTGCGGTAAGAAAGGGCCGAGCCGCGGCGGCCTGGGAGGCGTTTGTGGGGTTTGGGGTTGTGTTTGTGGGGTTTAAAGTTGTGTTTGTGGGGTTGGGGTTGTGTTTGTGGGGTGTGGGGTTGTGTTTGTGGGGTGTAGGGTGGTGTTTGTGGGGTGTAGGGCGGTGTTTGTGGGGTTTTTAGAGTGTTTGTGGGGTTTGGGGTTGTGTTTGTGGGGTTTGGGGGGTGTTTGTGGGGTGTAGGGCGGTGTTTGTGGGGTGTGGGGGGGTGTTTGTGGGGTTTGGGGAGTGTTTGTGGGGTTTGGGGTTGCGTTTGTGGGGTTTGGGGTTGTGTTTGTGGGGTTTGGGGAGTGTTTGTGGGGTTTGGGGCGATGTTTGTGTGGGGGTTGAGACCCGTTCATGGAGTGATTGAGCCCTCGAGGGGAGCGAGACTGTTTATGGGGTGTGGAATTGCATTTATGGGGTGTGGGGAGACCTTTGTAGAGGATGGGAGCTGTTTATGGGGTGATGGAGCCTCTCAGAGGGATGTGGGATTGCATTTATGGGGTGTGGGATTGCGTTTATGGGGTGTGAGGGGGTGTTTGTGGGGAGTGCGAGCTGTTTATGGGGTGCTGGAGCCCCTCACAGGGGGGAGTGGGATTGCATTTATGGGGTGTGGGGCGGTGTTTGTGGGGGTGAGAGTGTGTTTGTGAGGTATGGAAGTGTGTTTGTGGGGTTGGGGGGGCATTTGTAGGGGGTGAAGGGGTGTGTGTGGGGTGTGTGGGGGGTGTAGGGGGCTGTTTGTGGGGTGTGGGGCCTGTGTATGGGGTGCTTGACCCCCTCAGACGGATGCGGGATTGCATTTGTGGGCTGTGGGATTGCGTTTAGGGGATGATGGACCCCCCCCAGAGAGATGTGGGATTGAGTTTGTGGGGTGGGGGTCCTGTTTGTGGGGTACTGGAGCCCCTCAGAGGGGGCTGGGATTGTGTTTGTGGGGTGTGGGGGAATGTTTGTGGGGTGTGGGGCCTGTGTATGGGGTGCTTGACCCCCTCACTGGGGTGTGGGATTGTGTTTCTGGGGTGTGGGGGGGTGTTTGTGGGGTGTGGGAGCCATTTATGGGGCAATAAAGCCCCTCAGAGGGATGTAGGATTGCGTTTGTGGGGTGTTTGTGGGGGTGGGAGCGTGTTTGTGAGGGATGGAAGTGTGTTTGTGGGGTTTGGGGGTGTTTTTGGGGTGTGGGGCCTGTGTTTGGGGTGCTTGAGCCCCTCAGAGGGATGTAGGATTGTGTTTGTGGGGTTTGGGTTTGTGTTTGTGGGGTGTGGGGTTGTGTTTGTGGGGTTTGGGGGGTGTTTGTGGGGTTTGGGGTTGTGTTTGTGGGGTTTGGGGATGTGTTTGTGGGGTTTGGGGATGTGTTTGTGGGGTTTGGGGATGTGTTTGTGGGGTTTGGTGTTGTGTTTGTGGGGTTTGGTGTTGTGTTTGTGGGGTTTGGGTTGTGTTTGTGGGGTTTGGGGTTGTGTTTGTGGGGTTTGGGTTGTGTTTGTGGGGTTTGGGGTTGTGTTTGTGGGGTGTGGGGGGGTGTTTGTGGGGTTTGGGGTTGTGTTTGTGGGGTTTGGGGTTGTGTTTGTGGGGTTTGTGTTGCGTTTGTGGGGTGTAGGGCGGTGTTTGTGGGGTGTGGGCGGTGTTTGTGGGGTTTAGGGAGTGTTTGTGGGGTTTGGGGTTGTGTTGGTGGGGTTTGGGGTTGTGTTTGTGGGGTTTGTATTGTGTTTGTGGGGTTTAGGGTTGTGTTTGTGGGGTTTTTAGAGTGTTTGTGGGTTGTAGGGCGGTGTTTGTGGGGTGTGGGGTTGCGTTTGTGGGGTTTGGGGAGTGTTTGTGGGGTTTGGGGTTGTGTTTGTGGGGTTTGGGGTTGTGTTTGTGGGGTTTGGGGTTGCGTTTGTGGGGTGTGGGGGGGTGTTTGTGGGGTGCAGGACTGTGTTTATGGGGTGATGGAGCTCCTCAGTGGGATGTGGGATTGAGTTTGTGGTGTTTGGGGAGTGTTTGTGGGGTGTAGGGCAGTGTTTGTGGGGTTTGTGTTGCGTTTGTGGGGTGTAGGGTGGTGTTTGTGGAGTGTGGAGGGGTCTTTGTGGGGAGTGCGAGCTGTTTATGGGGTGCTGGAGCCCCTCAGAGGGGAGTGGGATTGCATTTATGGGGTGTGGGGGGATGTCTGTGGGGTTTGGGGTTGTGTTTGTGGGGTTTAAAGTTGTGTTTGTGGGGTGTGGGAGCTGTTTATGGGGTTTGGGGTTTTATTTGTGGGGTTTGGGGTTGTGTCTGTGGGGTTTGGGTTGTGTTTGTGGGGTGTGGGGTTGTGTTTGTGGGGTTTGGGTTGTGTTTGTGGGGTTTGGGGTTGTGTTTTTGGGGTTTAAAGTTGTGTTTGTGGGGTTTGGGGTTGCGTTTGTGGGGTGTGGGGAGTGTTGGTGGGGTTTGGGGCGGTGTTTGTGGGGTTTGGGGTTGTGTTTGTGGGGTGTGGGTGGTGTTTGTGGGGGTTGGGGTTGTGTTTGTGGGTTTGGGGTTGTGTTTGTGGGGTTTGGGGTTGTGTGTGTGGGGTTTAAAGTTGTGTTTGTGGGGTTTGGGGAGTGTTTGTGGGGTTTGGGGTTGTGTTTGTGGGGTTTGGGGAGTGTTTGTGGGGTTTTGGGGTTGTGTTTGTGGGGTTTGGGGTTGTGTTTGTGGGGTGTGGGGTTGTGTTTGTGGGGTTTAAAGTTGTGTTTGTGGGGTGTGGGGGGTGTTTGTGGGGTTTGGGGTTGTGTTTGTGGGGTTTGGGGTTGTGTGTGTGGGGTTTAAAGTTGTGTTTGTGGGGTGTGGGGGTGTTTGTGGGGTTTGGGGTTGTGTTTGTGGGGTTTGGGGTTGTGTGTGTGGGGTTTAAAGTTGTGTTTGTGGGGTGTGGGGGGTGTTTGTGGGGTTTGGGGTTGTGTTTGTGGGGTTTGTGGGGTGTTTGTGGGGTTTGGGGTTGTGTTTGTGGGGTGTGGGGGGCGTTTGTGGGGTGTGGGGCCTGTGTTTGGGGTGCTTGAGCCCCTCAGAGGGATGTAGGATTGAGTTTGTGGGGTGGGGGTCCTGTTTTTGGGGTACTGGAGCCCCTCAGAGGGGGCTGGGATTGTGTTTGTGGGGTGTGGGAGCTGTGTGTGGGGTGCTGGAGCCCTTCAGAGGGTGGGACTGCATTTTTGGGGTTTGGGGTTGTGTTTGTGGGGTTTGGGGTTGTGTTTGTGGGGTGTGGGAGCTGTTCATGGGGTGCTGGAGCCCTTCAGAGGGGTGTGAGATGGCAGTTATGGGGTGCTGGAGCTGTTTGTGGGGTGCTGGACCCCCTTCGAAGGTTTGCAGTCATTTTTGGGGTGCTGGAGCCCCTCAGAGGGGGGTGGGACGGCATTTGTGGCACGTGGGGCTGCATTTAGGAGGTGCTGGATCCCCTGGGAGAGCATTTGAGCCATTTGTGGGGTGCTGGACCCCATTACAGGGGGGTGGGACTGTATTTTTGGGGTTCTACCCCCCTGGCACAGTCTGATCCAGATTTGGGGCTCCCCACCAGGGTCTGACCCCATTTTTGGGGCTCTCCAGCAGGGTCTGACCCTGTTTTGGGGCTCCCCGTGGTTTCTGACCCCATTTTTGGGGCTCTCCAGCAGGGTCTGACCCTGTTTTGGGGCTCCCCGTGGTTTCTGACCCCATTTTTGGGGCTCTCCAGCAGGGTCTGACCCTGTTTTGGGGCTCCCCGTGGTTTCTGACCCCATTTTTGGGGCGCTGCCCCCCATTTTTGGGCCCCCCCAGGTACACGGACATGGAGAGCGAGGACTATCACTTCTACCAGGGCCTCGTGTACCTGCTGGAGAACGACGTCTCCACGCTGGGCTACGACCTCACCTTCAGCACTGAGGTGGGGACCCCCAAAACTGGCACCGGGACCCCCAAAACCAGCACCGGGACCCCTAGGACCCCCAAAACCAACACCAGGACCCCCCAAAACCAACACCAGGACCCCCAAAACCAACACCGGGACCCCTGGGACCCCCAAAACCAACACCAGGACCCCCAAAACCAGCACCGGGACCCCTGGGACCCCCAAAACCAGCAGCGGGACCCCCTCGGGGCCCCCCAAAAGCACCAAAGGCAGAGGGACCCCCAAGAGCACAGGGACACCCCCATGAGCCCCAAAAGCACCAGGACCCCCCTGAAGGCATAAGGACCCCCCAAAACCAGCACTGGGACCCCCAAAACCAGCAGCGGGACCCCCTCGGGATCCCCCAAAAGTACCAAAGGCACAGGGAGCCCCAAGAGCACAGGGACATCCCCAAGAACCTCTGAGAGCACAGGGACCCCCAAAAGCACCAGGACCCCCCTGAAGGCACAAGGACCCCCCAAACCAGCACTGGGACCCCCAAAACCAGCACTGGGACCCCTGGGACCCCCCAAAAGTACCAAAGGCAGAGAGATCCCCAAGAGTGCAGGGACACCCCCATGACCCCCAAAAGCACCAGGACCCCCCAAAACCAGCACTGGGACCCCCAAAACCAGCACCGGGACCCCCAAAACCAGCACTGGGACCCCTGGGACCCCCAAAACCAGCACTGGGACCCCCAAAACCAGCACCGGGACCCCTGGGACCCCCAAAACCAACACCAGGACCCCCAAAACCAGCACTGGGACCCCTGGGACCCCCAAAACCAGCACCGGGACCCCTGGGACCCCCAAAACCAACACCAGGACCCCCAAAACCAGCACTGGGACCCCTGGGACCCCCAAAACTGGCACAGGGACCCCCAAAACCAGCAGCGGGACCCCCTCGGGATCCCCCAAAAGTACCAAAGGCAGAGGGATGCCCAAGAGCACAGGGACACCCCCATGACCCCCAAAAGCACCAGGACCCCCCTGAAGGCATAAGGACCCCCCAAAACCAGCACTGGGACCCCTGGGGCCCCCAAAACCAGCACTGGGACCCCTGGGACCCCCAAAACTGGCACTGGGACCCCCAAAACCAGCAGTGGGACCCCTGGGACTCCCAAAACCAGCACTGGGACCCCCAAAACCAGCACTGGGACCCCTGGGACCCCCAAAACTGGCACTGGGACCCCCAAAACCAGCAGTGGGACCCCTGGGACCCCCAAAACCAGCACTGGGACCCCCAAAACCAGCACCAGGACCCCCTTGGGACTCCCCAAAAGCACCGAAGGCAGAGGGACCCCCAAGAGCACTTGGACACCCCCAGGAACCTCTGAGAGCACAGGGACCCCCAAAAGCACCAGGACCCCCCCAAAGGCACAAGGAGCCCCCAAACCAGCACTGGGACCCCCAAAACCAGCACTGGGACCCCCAAAACCAGCAGTGGGACCCCTGGGGCCCCCAAAACCAGCACTGGGACCCCCAAAACCAGCAGCGGGACCCCCTCGGGATCCCCCAAAAGTACCGAAGGCAGAGGGATCCCCAAGAGCACAGGGACACCCCCATGACCCCCAAAAGCACCAGGACCCTCCTGAAGGCATAAGGACCCCCCAAAACCAGCACTGGGACCCCCAAAACCAGCACCAGGACCCCTGGGGCCCCCAAAACCAACACCAGGACCCCCAAAACCGGCAGTGGGACCCCTGGCACCCCCAAAACCAGCACTGGGACCCCCAAAACCAGCACCAGGACCCCCTCGGGACCCCCCAAAAGCACCGAAGGCAGAGGGACCCCCAAGAGCACTTGGACACCCCCAGGAACCTCTGAGAGCACAGGGACCCCCAAAAGCACCAGGACCCCCCTGAAGGCACAAGGACCCCCCAAAACCAGCACTGGGACCCCTGGGACCCCCAAAATCAACACCAGGACCCCCAAAACCAGCACTGGGACCCCTGGGAACCCCAAAACCAACACCAGGACCCCCAAAACCAGCATTGGGACCCCCTCGGGGCCCCCCAAACGTACCAAAGGCAGAGGGACCCCCAAGAGCACTTGGACACCCCCAGGAACCTCTGAGAGCACAGGGACCCCCAAAAGCACCAGGACCCCCCAAAACCAGCACTGGGAGCCCCCAAAACCAGCACTGGGAGCCCCCAAAACCAGCACTGGGACCCCTGGGACTCCCAAAACCAGCACTGGGACCCCCTCGGGACCCCCCAAAAGCACCGAAGGCAGAGGGACCCCCAAGAGCACAGGGACACCCCCATGACCCCCAAAAGCACCAGGACCCCCCTGAAGGCATAAGGACCCCCCAAAACTGGCACTGGGACCCCCAAAACCAGCATCGGGACCCCCTCGGGACCCCCCAAAAGTACCAAAGGCAGAGGGACCCCCAAGAGCACTTGGACACCCCCAGGAACCTCTGAGAGCACAGGGACCCCCAAAAGCACCAGGAGCCCCTTGAAGGCACAAGGACCCCCCAAAACCAGCACTGGGACCCCTGGGAGCCCCAAAACCAGCACTGGGACCCCCAAAACCAGCACCGGGACCCCTGGGACCCCCAAAACCAACACCAGGACCCCCAAAACCAGCCCTGGGACCCCTGGGACCCCCAAAACTGGCACTGGGACCCCCAAAAGCAGCATCGGGACCCCCTCGGGACCCCCCAAAAGTACCAAAGGCAGAGGGACCCCCAAGAGCACAGGGACACCCCCATGACCCCTAAAAGCACCAGGACCCCCCTGAAGGCACAAGGACCCCCCAAAACCAGCACTGGGACCCCTGGGACCCCCAAAACCAGCACCAGGACCCCCTCGGGACCCCCCAAAAGCACCGAAGGCAGAGGGACCCCCAAGAGCACTTGGACACCCCCAGGACCATGGGGACACCCCCAGGAACCCCTGAGAGCACGGGAACACCCCCATGACCCCCCAAAAGCACCAGGACCCCCCCCAAAGGCACAAGGAACCCCCAAAACCAGCACTGGGGGTCCTCAGCTGCCCCTGGAGGGTCCCATGTGCCACGGAGGGGGTCCCTCCCCTCCTGGGGTGTCCCCTTGGTTTGGGGGTGTCCCTGGGGTGTCCCCTCACTCCTCACAGCCCCAGGGGTGACACCCTCCCATCCTGGGGACCTGTTCTGTGACCTGGTGGAGCCTCAGGTTCAGAAGTTCAGGGTGGGTGAGAGGTTCAGGGATGTCCCCTCTGTGTCCCCACCACCCTGGTGACACCCTCACCCCTCCCTGTTCTCCCCAGGTGAACAAATTTGGGGAGTTTGAGGTTCCCCAGGTGTGGAAATTTGGGGTGTTTGAGGCTCAGGGATGTCCCCACACTCTGGTGACCCCCTCAGGTGCAGGAATTTGGGGAGTTTGAGGTTCCCCAGGTGCAGGAATTTGGGGTTTTTGAGGTTCCCCAGGTGCAGGAATTTGGGGTGTTTGAGATTCAGAAATGTCCCCACACCCTGGTGACCCCCTCAGGTGCAGGAATTTGGGGTTTTTGAGGTTCCCCAGGTGCAGGAATTTGGGGTGTTTGAGGCTCAGGGATGTCCCCACACCCTGGTGACCCCCTCAGGTGCAGGAATTCGGGGAGTTTGAGGTTTCCCAGGTGCAGGAATTTGGGGTTTTTGAGGTTCCCCAGGTGTGGAAATTTGGGGTGTTTGAGGCTCAGGGATGTCCCCCCCATGTCCCCACTCCCTGCTAACCCTGCTGTGCTCCTCTGGTGAACAAATTTGGGGAGTTTGAGGTTCCCCAGGTGCAGGAATTTGGGGTGTTTGAGGCTCAGGGATGTCCCCACACCCTGCTGACCCCCTCAGGTGCAGGAATTTGGGGTTTTTGAGGTTCCCCAGGTGTGGAAATTTGGGGTGTTTGAGGCTCAGGGATGTCCCCCCTCATGTCCCCACTCCCTGCTAACCCCCCTGAGCTCCTCTGGTGAACAAATTTGGGATGTTTGGGGTTCCCCAGGTGCAGGAATTCGGGGTGTTTGAGATTCAGAAATGTCCCCCCCCATATCCCCACACGCTGCTGACCCCCCCCATGCCCCCCCAGGTTCAGGAATTCGGGGTGTACAAGGTTCAGGAATGTCCCCACGCCCTGGTGACCCTCCCATGGCCCCCCAGGTGCAGGAATTCGGGGTTTTTGAGGTTCCCCAGGTGCAGAAATTTGGGGTTTTTGAGGCTCAGGGATGTCCCCACAACCTGGTGACCCCCTCAGGTGCAGGAATTTGGGGTTTTTGAGGTTCCCCAGGTGCAGGAATTTGGGGTTTTTGAGGTTCCCCAGGTGTGGAAATTTGGGGTGTTTGAGGCTCAGGGATGTCCCCCCCATGTCCCCACTCCCTGCTAACCCCCCTGAGCTCCTCTGGTGAACAAATTTGGGATGTTTGAGGTTCCCCAGGTGCAGGAATTTGGGGTGTTTGAGGCTCAGTAATATCCCCATGCTCTGCTGACCCCACCCCGTGCCCCACCAGGTGCAGGAATTCGGGGAGTTTGGAGGTCCAGGAACGTCCCCCCCATTTCCCCACACCCTGCTGACACCCCCAGTTGCAGGAATTTGGGGATTTCGAGGCTCAGGAATATCCCCACACCCTGATGAGCCCCTGTCCCCCTCCAGGTTCAGGAATTCGGGGGGTTTGAGGTCCAGGAATGTCCCCCCCATTTCCCCACACCCTGCTTGTTGCTTTCTGATGCAAGGCGAGGCGACTCAAACTTTTTAGGGTTATTTGGGCTAAGAATACACACAGACACTCGTGTGGTGGATGGTTTAAGACTTTTATTGTTTCGTCTCGTCGGGTTTTATACCGGGAAAGTTTTTTCTCTACGTCAGGGGGTCTTACCTTACTGTAATTGGTTAGTAAGGAGTAGAAAGTTACTAATGTTAGGGGGGAGTACATTTTTGGGTGATCTTTTATCACTAGGCGTTAGGGGGAGAGGAACTCTACTGCTTTCCGTAACATCGTGAGATTTTTCCGAGCGCCTGACCCTATCCACTACACCTGCTGACACCCCCAGTTGCAGGAATTTGGGGTTTTTGAGGTTCCCCAGGTGTGGAAATTTGGGGTGTTTGAGGCTCAGGGATGTCCCCCCCATGTCCTCACTCCCTGCTGACCCCCCCCATGCCCCACCAGGTTCAGGAATTCGGGGTGTACAAGGTTCAGGAATGTCCCCACGCCCTGGTGACCCTCCCATGGCCCCCCAGTTGCAGGAATTTGGGGTATTTGAGGTTCCCCAGGTGCAGGAATTTGGGGTGTTTGAGGCTCAGGGATGTCCCCCTCATGTCCCCACTCCCTGCTAACCCCGCTGTTCTCCCCAGGGGAACAAATTTGGGATGTTTGAGGTTCCCCAGGTGCAGGAATTCAGGGTTTTTGAGGTTCCCCAGGTGTGGAAATTTGGGGTGTTTGAGGCTCAAGGATGTCCCCACACCCTGGTGACCCCCTCAGGTGCAGGAATTTGGGGTTTTTGAGGTCCCCCAGGTGCAGGAATTTGGGGTGTTTGAAGCTCAGGGATGTCCCCACACCCTGGTGCCTCCCCCCAGCTGTAGGAATTAGGGGTGTGCAAGGTTCAGGAATGTCCCCCCATGTCCCCACACCCTGCTCACCCCCTTGTCCCCCCTCCAGGTGCAGGAATTTGGGGTTTTTGAGGTTCCCCAGGTGCAGGAATTTGGGGTGTTTGAGGCTCAGGGATGTCCCTCCCCATGTCCCCACTCCCTGCTAACCCCCCTGAGCTCCTCTGGTGAACAAATTTGGGATGTTTGGGGTTCCCCAGGTGCAGGAATTCAGGGTTTTTGAGGCTCAGGGATGTCCCCACAACCTGGTGACCCCCTCAGGTGCAGAAATTTGGGGTTTTTGAGGTTCCCCAGGTGTGGAAATTTGGGGTGTTTGAGGCTCAGGGATGTCCCCACACCCTGGTGACCCCCTCAGGTGCAGGAATTTGGGGAGTTTGAGGTTTCCCAGGTGCAGGAATTTGGGGTATTTGAGGCTCAGTAATATCCCCATGCTCTGCTGACCCCCCCGTGTCCCACCAGGTGCAGGAATTTGGGGAGTTTAAGGTTCCCCAGGTGCAGGAATTTGGGGTGTTTGAGATTCAGAAATGTCCCCCCCATTTCCCCACACCCTGCTGACACCCCCAGTTGCAGGAATTTGGGGATTTTGAGGCTCAGGAATATCCCCACACCCTGATGAGCCCCTGTCCCCCTCCAGGTTCAGGAATTCGGGGAGTTTAAAGTCCAGGAATGTCCCCCCCATTTCCCCACACCCTGCTTGTTGCTTTCTGATGCAAGGCGAGGCGACTCAAACTTTTTAGGGTTATTTGGGCTAAGAATACACACAGACACTCGTGTGGTGGATGGTTTAAGACTTTCATTGTTTCGTCTCGTCAGGTTTTATACTGGGAAAGTTTTTTCCCTACGTCAGGGGGTCTTACTTTACTGTAATTGGTTAGTAAGGAGTAGAAAGTTACTAATGTTAGCGGGGACTGCATTTTTGGGTGATCTTTTATCACTAGGCGTTAGGGGGAGAGGAACTCTACTGCTTTCCGTAACATGGTGAGATTTTTCCGAGCGCCTGACCCCATCTACTACACCTGCAGACACCCCCAGTTGCAGGAATTTGGGGTGTTTGAGGTTCCCCAGGTGTGGAAATTTGGGGTGTTTGAGGCTCAGAAATGTCCCCCCCATGTCCCCACTCCCTGCTAACCCCCCTGTGCTCCTCTGGTGAACAAATTTGGGATGTTTGGGGTTCCCCAGGTGCAGGAATTTGGGGTATTTGAGGCTCAGGAATATCCCCATGCTCTGCTGACCTCACCCCGTGCCCCACCAGGTGCAGGAATTGGGGGAGTTTGGAGGTCCAGGAATGTCCCCCCCATTTCCCCACACCCTGCTGACACCCCCAGGTGCAGGAATTTGGGGATTTCGAGGCTCAGGAATATCCCCACACCCTGATGAGCCCCTGTCCCCCTCCAGGTTCAGGAATTGGGGGAGTTTGGAGGTCCAGGAATGTCCCCCCCATTTCCCCACACCCTGCTGACACCCCCAGTTGCAGGAATTTGGGGAGTTTGAGGTTCCCCAGGTTCAGGAATTTGGGGTGTTTGAGATTCAGAAATGTCCCCCCCATTCCCCCACACCCTGCTGACACCCCCAGTTGCAGGAATTTGGGGGTTTCGAGGCTCAGGAATATCCTCACACCCTGATGAGCCCCTGTCCCCCTCCAGGTTCAGGAGTTCGGGGTGTGCGAGGTGCGGGACCTGAAGCCCAACGGGGCCAACGTGCTGGTGACGGAGGAGAACAAGAAGGAGTACGTGCACCTCGTGTGCCAGATGCGCATGACCGGTGAGCATCGGGGCTGGGGGGAGCTCTGGGGGGGCTCCCAGGACCCTCCTGACCCCCCCAAAATCCCGCAGGAGCCATCAGGAAGCAGCTGGCGGCGTTCCTGGAAGGTTTCTACGAGATCATCCCCAAGCGCCTCATCTCCATCTTCACGGAGCAGGAGCTGGAGCTGCTCATCTCGGGGCTGCCCACCATCGACATCGACGACCTCAAGGCCAACACCGAGTACCACAAGTACCAGGGCAACTCCATCCAGGTGGGGCTGGGGTCCTGGGGGGGGGTCTCGGGCGATTTCAGGAGGTCCTGGGGTGATCTCAGGGGGTCCTGGGGGCGTTTCAGGGGGTTCTGGGGTGATCTCAGGGGGTCCTGGGGGTGTTTCAGGGGGTCCTGGGGTGATCTCAGGGGGTTCTGGGAGGGTTCAGGGTACCAGGGCAACTCCATCCAGGTGGGGCTGAGGTCCTGGGGTGGTCCTGGGGGGGTCTCAGGCGATTTCAGGAGGTCCTGGGGTGATCTCAGGGGGTCCTGGGGGCGTTTCAGGAGGTCCTGGGGTGATCTCAGGAGGTCCTGGGGGCGTTTCAGGGGGTCCTGGGGTGATCTCAGGGGGTCCTGGGGGTGTTTCAGGGGGTTCTGGGGTGATCTCAGGGGGTCCTGGGGGCGTTTCAGGGGGTTCTGAGGTGATCTCAGGGGGTTCTGGGAGGGTTCAGGGTACCAGGGCAACTCCATCCAGGTGGGGCTGAGGTCCTGGGGTGGTCCTGGGGGGGTCTCAGGCGATTTCAGGAGGTCTTGGGGTGATCTCAGGGGGTCCTGGGGGCGTTTCAGGAGGTCCTGGGGTGATCTCAGGGGGCCCTGGGGGCGTTTCAGGGGGTCCTGGGGGTGTTTCAGGAGGTCCTGGGGTGATCTCAGGAGGTTCTGGGGTGATCTCAGGGGGTCCTGGGGGCGTTTCAGGAGGTCTTGGGGTGATCTCAGGGGGTCCTGGGGGCGTTTCAGGAGGTTCTGGGGTGATCCCAGGGGGTTCTGTGAGGGTTCAGGGTACCAGGGCAACTCCATCCAGGTGGGGCTGGGGTCCTGGGGGGGGTCCTGGGGGGGGGTCCTGGGGGGGGGTCTCGGGTGATTTCAGGAGGTCCTGGGGTGATCTCAGGGGGTCCTGGGGGCGTTTCAGGAGGTTCTGGGGTGATCTCAGGGGGTCCTGGGGGCGTTTCAGGGGGTCCTGGGGTGATCTCAGGGGGTCCTGGGGGTGTTTCAGGGGGTTCTGGGGGCGTTTCAGGAGGTCCTGGGGGCGTTTCAGGAGGTTCTGGGGTGATCTCAGGGGGTTCTGGGGTGATCTCAGGGGGTCCTGGGGGCGTTTCAGGGGGTCCTGGGGGCGTTTCAGGAGGTCCTGGGGTGATCTCAGGGGGTTCTGGGGGCGTTTCAGGGGGTTCTGGGGTGATCTCAGGAGGTTCTGGGAGGGTTCAGGGTACCAGGGCATCTCCATCCAGGTGGGGCTGAGGTCCTGGGGTGGTCCTGGGGGGGGGTCTCGGGCGATTTCAGGAGGTCTTGGGGTGATCTCAGGAGGTCCTGGGGGCGTTTCAGGGGGTTCTGGGGTGATCTCAGGAGGTTCTGGGGGCATTTCAGGGGGTCCTGGGGGCGTTTCAGGGGGTTCTGGGATGATCTCAGGGGGTTCTGGGAGGGTTCAGGGTACCAGGGCAACTCCATCCAGGTGGGGCTGGGGTCCTGGGGGGTCTCGGGTGATTTCAGGAGGTCTTGGGGTGATCTCAGGAGGTCCTGGGGGTGTTTCAGGGGGTTCTGGGGTGATCTCAGGAGGTTCTGGGAGGGTTCAGGGTACCAGGGCAACTCCATCCAGGTGGGGCTGGGGTCCTGGGGTGGTCCTGGGGGGGTCTCGGGTGATTTCAGGAGGTCCTGGGGTGATCTCAGGAGGTCCTGGGGGCGTTTCAGGGGGTCCTGGGGTGATCTCAGGGGGTCCTGGGGGCGTTTCAGGAGGTCTTGGGGTGATCTCAGGAGGTCCTGGGGGCGTTTCAGGGGGTCCTGGGGTGATCTCAGGGGGTCCTGGGGGTGTTTCAGGAGATCCTGGGGTGATCTCAGGAGGTTCTGGGAGGGTTCTGGGTACCAGGGCAACTCCATCCAGGTGGGGCTGGGGTCCTGGGGGGGTCCTGGGGGGGTCCTGGGGGGGTCTCGGGCGATTTCAGGAGGTCCTGGGGTGATCTCAGGGTGTCCTGGGGGTGTTTCAGGAGGTTCTGGGGTGATCTCAGGGGGTTCTGGGAGGGTTCAGGGTACCAGGGCATCTCCATCCAGGTGGGGCTGGGGTCCTGGGGGCCTTTCAGGGGAGATTTCAGGGGGTTCTGGGAGGGTTTCAGTGGGTTCCAGGGGGGTCTTGGGTACCAGGGCATCTCCATCCAGGTGGGGGAGGGTCCTGGGGGGTTTCAGGAGGGATTTCAGGAGGTCCTGGGGTGATCTCAGGGGGTTCTGGGGAAGTTTTGAGCGTTCTGGGGTGATTCTGGATACCAGGGCAACTCCATCCAGGTGGGGCTGGCCCCTGGAGGGGTCCTGCAGGAATTTCAGGGTGTTCCAGGTGGATTTCAGGGGGTTCTGGGGCAATTTCAGGGGGTTCTGGGTACCAGGGCAACTCCATCCAGGTGGGGCTGGCACCTGGGGGGGATCCTGGGGGATTCTGTGGGGTTCCAGGGGGTTCTGGGGGGATTTCAGGGAGTGCCAGCAGCTGACTGTCCCTGTCCCTGTCCCTGTCGCCGTGCCCAGATCCAGTGGTTCTGGCGTGCCCTGCGCTCCTTCGACCAGGCCGACCGCGCCAAGTTCCTGCAGTTCGTGACGGGCACGTCCAAGGTGCCCCTGCAGGGATTCGCCGCCCTCGAGGGCATGAACGGCATCCAGAAATTCCAGATCCACCGCGACGACCGCTCCACCGACCGGCTGCCCTCGGCACACACCTGGTATGGGGACGTGAGGGGGGCGTGGGGACACTGAGGGGACACAGGGACATGGGGGGGACATGGGGACACTGAGGGGACACCGACCGGCTGCCCTCGGCACACACCTGGTATGGGGACGTGGGGGGGATGGGGGGACATGGGGACACAGGGACACGAGGGAACACAAGGACATGAGGGGGACATGGGGACACCGACCCACTGCCCTCAGCACACACCTGGTGAGGGGACACTGGGGACACTGGGAGGGACACAGGGACATGAAGGAACACAAGGACATGGGGGGACAGAGGGGGGACACCGACGGCCTGCCCTCAGCACACACCTGGTGAGGGGACACTGGGGACACTGGGAGGGACATGGGGACACTGGGGGGGACGTGGGGACACAGGGACATGAGGGAACACAAGGACATGGGGGGGACATGGGGACAGAGCGGGGGGGGACACTGACCGGCTGCCCTTGGCACACACCTGGTGAGGGACACTGGGGACATGGGGGGACATGGGGACACTGAGCCCTGCCCTCGGCACACACCTGGTGAGGGGACATGGGGGGACATGGGGACACTGGGGGGGACATGGGGACAGAGGGGGGACACCGACTGGCTGCCCTCAGCACACACCTGGGGAGGGGACATTGGGGACATGGAGGGACATGGGGACACTGAGCCCTGCCCTCAGCATACACCTGGTGAGGGGACATGGGGGACATGGAGGGACATGGAGGGGACATTGGGGACACTGGGGGGGACATGGGGACACAGGGACACGAGGGAACACAAGGACATGAGGGGGACATGGGGACACCGACCGCCTGCCCTCGGCACACACCTGGTGAGGGGACATTGGGGACACTGGGAGGGACATTGGGGACACTGGGGGGGACGTGGGGACACAGGGACATGAGGGAACACAAGGACATGAGGGGGACATGGGGACAGAGGGGGGGGGGGGACACTGACCGGCTGCCCTCAGCACACACCTGGTGAGGGACATGGGGGGACACAGGGGGACATGGGGACACTGAGCCCTGCCCTCGGCACACACCTGGTGAGGGGACATTGGGGACACTGGGGGGGACGTGGGGACACAGGGACACGAGGGAACACAAGGACATGAGGGGGACATGGGGACACCGACCCACTGCCCTCGGCACACACCTGGTATGGGGACGTGGGGGGGACATGGGGACACTGAGGGGACACAGGGACATGGGGGGGACATGGGGACAGAGGGGGGACACCGACCGGCTGCCCTCGGCACACCCCTGGTGAGGGGACATGGGGGACATGGGGGGACATGGAGGGGACATGGGGACACAGGGACATGAGGGAACACAAGGACATGAGGGGGACGTGGGGACACCGACCCACTGCCCTCAGCACACACCTGGGGAGGGACACTGGGGACATGGGGGGACATGGAGGGGACATGGGGACACTGAGCCCTGCCCTCAGCACACACCTGGTGAGGGACACTGGGGACATGGAGGGACATGGGGACACTGGGGGGGACGTGGGGACACAGGGACATGAGGGAACACAAGGACATGGGGGGGACATGGGAGGACATGGGGACACTGAGCCTTGCCCTCGGCACACACCTGGTGAGGGGACGTGGGGACACTGAGGGGACACAGGGACATGAAGGAACACAAGGACATGGGGGGACAGAGGGGGGACACCGACCGCCTGCCCTCAGCACACACCTGGTGAGGGGACATTGGGGACACTGGGGGGGACGTGGGGACACAGGGACATGAGGGAACACAAGGACATGGGGGGGACATGGGGACAGAGGGGGGACACCGACCGGCTGCCCTCAGCACACACCTGGTGAGGGACATGGAGGGACATGGGGACACTGAGCCCTGCCCTCAGCACACACCTTGGTGAGGGGACATTGGGGACACTGGGAGGGACGTGGGGACACGGTGGGGACACTGACCGGCTGCCCTCAGCACACACCTGGTGAGGGACACTGGGGACACTGGGAGGGACATGGGGACACTGGGGGGGACATGGGGACACAGGGACACGAGGGAACACAAGGACATGAGTGGGACATGGGGACACGGACCCACTGCCCTTGGCACACACCTGGTGAGGGACAATGGGGACATGGGGGGACATGGGGACACTGAGCCCTGCCCTCGGCACACACCTGGTGACTGGTGAAGGGACACTGGGGACACTGGGAGGGACATGGGGACACGGGGGGGACACTGACCGGCTGCCCTCAGCACACACCTGGTGAGGGACACTGGGGACATGGGGACACGAGGGGGACGTGGGGACATGGGGACACCAACCGGCTGCCCTCGGCACATTTGGTGAGGGACAGGGTGACACGGGGGGACATGGGGACACTGAACCCTGCCCTTGGCCCCACACCTGGTGAGGGGACATGGGGACACAGGGACATAGGGGGACACAGGGACATGGGGGGTGACAACCTGGTAAACAGCTGGTGAGGGGACATGGGGACACAGGGACACGGGCATGAGGAGGGGACACTGAGCACTGTGCTGTCCCTCCAGCACACACCTGGTGAGGGGACACGGGGACACAGGGACATGGGGGGTGACAACCTGGTAAACAGCTGGTGAGGGGACATGGGAACACAGAGACAAGAGGACGTGAGGGGACACTGAGCACACAGTCCCAGCACACACCTGGAATGGGGACACAGGAATGGGGACACAGGAATGGGGACACTGAGCACCTTCCCCTGACAAACACCTGGTGAGGGACACGGGGGGACATCAGGGGACACTTGGACCACCACCTTCTGCCCACACCTGGCACGAGGGGCCATGAAAGGGTGGCAGGGGGCACCGGGAGGACATGGAGATGGGGGGACAGGGGACACACAGCTGAGGTGGCACTGGGGTGACCCTGGCGTGGGGACACACCCAAGGAGCAGGACTGGGTGGGGGGGGGGGTGCGACAATGACACCAGCTCAGAGCTGGTGGGGGGCGGGACAAAGCTGGGACAGGAACGTGGGGATGGCACTGGGGGCGGTGACAATGACACGGGTGTGTCCCCAGCTTCAACCAGCTGGACCTGCCGGCCTACGAGAGCTACGAGAAGCTGCGGCACATGCTGCTGCTGGCCATCCAGGAGTGCTCCGAGGGCTTCGGCCTGGCCTAGGGGGGCCGCGCCGGCCCCCCCGCAGGGGCTCTATAAATATATATATATTTTTTGGTTCCATTGGCTTTTTTTGGTTTGTTTTGTTTTTTTTTTCGGGGTTTATTATTTTTCTTTTTTTTTTTTTTTTTTCTCTCCGGTCCCGGTTTGGGGGGGGGTTTTTTGCTCTGTTGGAGGGTTGGGGGTTCCCTCCTTACCACGCCCCCCCTCACCCCCTCCCCCCTGTGTGGGGGGCTGGGGGGGGGGGCGGGGATGGTGAAAGGGGGGAGCCCCCAGAAATTATAAATAAGAAGTTCAGCCCCCTCCCCCCACCCCAAAACTGAGAGAAAAAAGTTAAAAAAAAAAAAAAAAGGAATAAAAAAGTGCACTCTTGGTAAGGGCAGTCCCGGTCGTTCTTGGCGGGAGGGGTGGGCGTGGCCGCCATCTTGGGTGTGGCGGGTGGAGGCTGGCCGCCATTTTGGGCGTGGCGGTGGTGGGGCCGCCATGTTGGATGTGGCACTAAAGGCGGGTTTGCCGCTGTCCGCCATCTTGAGCGTGGCTGTGTCGCTGTGTCCGCCATGCGGAGCGTGGCGCGTTGGGCACATTGTGGGGAGGGTCGGGGGACGCCATATTGGGTGTGGCCTGAGGGGTGTTGATGTACCAGATGGGGGCCGCCATTTTGGGTGCGGTATTGCCGTGGGGGGGACGCCATGTTGAATGGTACAGTTGGTCGCCATCTTGGCGTGGCGATGAAGCCTTTTCGCTGCGCCGGAAGTGACGTCATTCCACAGCGGCAGGCAAGGAACCCCGGCGGCGTGGGAGCCGCAGCCATGACCCGGTCCCGTGAGTTCGGGGAGGCACCGGGAGGGCTCGGGGGGCTCTGGGGACCCTCCCCGCACTCACCGCGCCCCTCCCTGCAGGGCGACAGGTGGAGAAGTCCCGCAAGAAGCGCGTCCAGGTGAGCCCGAGCCGGGCGGGTTTGGGGTGCAGCCCTTGAGACCCCCCCTGTGTGTGACGCCCCCTCTCTCGGGGTGTCCCCGCGTCACCCCCGCGTTGTCCCCGCGTCACCCCCGCGTCACCCCCGCGTTGTCCCCAGGCCCTGCGAGCCCGAGTCGGGATCAAGAAGGACCCGGGGGTGCCGCAGCTCGGCCGCTTCGCCGCCTTCGCGGAGCAGCAGAGCAAGAGCCGGCAGAGACGGGTGAAGAACCCGGGGGGCGTTTTGGGGGAGTTCGGGGTTGTCCCCCGGATTCTGGGCTTTCCACGGGGTGTTTTTGGGGTGTCCCTGCCAAATCTGAGCACAGGAGGATTTTGGGGCGTTCCTCCCATCGTGAACCCGGTGGGGAATTTTGGGGTCCCGCCTCAAGTACAAACCTGGGGGGGGCTGTGTGGGGGCACCTCTCCAGTCTGACCTCAGTGAGGGTTTGGGGTCTGATCTGGGGGATTTGGGATCTGACCCCAGAGGGGATTTGGGGTTGGAAATGGGGGAGTATGGGGTCTGACCCCTAGAGGGGTTTGGGGTCTGACCTCGGGGGGATTTGGGGTCTGACCTGGGGGATTTGGGGTCTGACCCCGGAGGAGGTTTGGGATCTGACCCCAGAGGGGATTTGGGGTTGGAAAAGGAAGAGTTTGGGGTCTGACCCCTAGAGGGGTTTGGGGTCTGACCTCGGGGGGAGTTTGGGGTCTGACCTGGGGAGTTTGGGGTCTGACCTGGGGGGTTTGGGGTCTGACCTGGGGAGTTTGGGGTCTGACCTGGGGGGGTTTGGGGTCTGACCTGGGGGGGTTTGGGGTCTGACCTGGGGGCATTTACGGTCTGACCTGGGGGGGTTTGGGGTCTGACCTCAGAGGGGATTTGGGGTTGGAAATGGGGGAGTTTGGGGTCTGACCCCAGGGAGGGGTTTGGGGTCTGACCTCGGGGGGATTTGGGGTCTGATCTGGGGAGTTTGGGTTCTGACCCCAGAGGGGGTTTGGGGTTTGGGGTTTGGGGTCTGACCTGGGGCATTTACGGTCTGACCTGGGGGGGGTTGGGGTCTGACCTCAGAGGAGATTTGGGGTTGGAAATGGGGGAGTTTGGGGTCTGACCCCTAGAGGGGTTTGGGGTCTGGCCCAGTGGATATTTGGGGTCTGACCCGGGGGGGGGTTTGGAGTCTGACCCCAGGGAGGGGTTTGGGGTCTGAAGTGGGGGTGTTTGGGGTCTGACCCGGGGGGGGTTTGGTGTCTGACCCCAGGGAGAGGTTTGGGGTCTGAAATGGGGGTGTTTGGGGTCTGTGTCCCACAGCCACTGAAGGGGCAGCAGCGCTCACACCTGGCCGTGCAGCTGGCGGATGCTCTGCAGCGACAGCAGCGCTTCCAGAGCCAGGTGGGGCTGGGGACACCCGGGGGGGCTTCCCAAAGAAAGGGGGTTCCCCAAAGAATGGGGGGCTCCCCAAAGAATGGGGGGTTCCCCAAAGAATGGGGGGTTCCCCAAGGGAGAGGGTTCCCCAAAGAATGGGGGGCTCCCTAAAGAGAGTGGGGGGCTTCCCAAAGAGAGTGTTCTGAGAGTGAGGGGCTCCCCCTGGAAGGATGGGGGGGCTCTTCTCCAGGACAAGGAGCTCCCCACAAAGGGGGCTCCCCATGCAGGGGCTCCCCCAGAGTTTGGGGGGGCTCCCCGGGTGTGCCCCCATTCTGGGGGGGTCCCCCTAACGCAGGTGCCCCCAGGAGAAGGAAGAGGAGGATGAGGAGCCCCCCCAGCCCGCCCAGGACGAGGCGTCGCTGCGCCATTTTGGCCGGGAGCTGCGCAAGGTCAGTGCCTTGGGGTGGGCTGGGGTGAGGGGGATTTTTGATTTTTGGGGGGATCTTTTCCCCCCATCTGAACCCCGATTTTGGCAGGTGCTGACGGCCTCTGACGTGGTGCTGGAGGTGCTGGACGCCCGGGACCCCCAGGGCTGCCGCAGCCCCCGGCTCGAGGGCGCCCTGCGGCCGCAGCAGCGCCTCGTGCTCGTCCTCAACAAGATCGGTGAGGGGGGGGCTGTGTGTGATCTGGGGGGGGGTCCCAGCGTGGATTTTGGGGGTCCCCCTGTGTGTCCCACAGCTGCGTGTGTCCCCCTGCACAGACCTGGTGCCGCGGGACGTGGTGGCCGCGTGGCTGAAGCACCTGAGGAACGAATTCCCCACCGTGGCCTTCAAGGCGTGCACGCAGCAGCAGAGCCAGAACCTGGTGGGTGCTGGGGGGTCTGGGGGAATGGGGGGGCTCAGGGCAGGGGGGTCCCCCTGACCCCCCCCCAAATCTGTGCCCCACAGAAGCAGAGCTGGATGCCAGCGGACGCAGCCCCCAAGGATGTTCTGGCTGGGGGCGCCTGCGTGGGGGCCGAGAACCTCCTGCACCTCCTGAGGAACTACGGGCGCTGCGGGGAGGGCAGGGGCTCCATCACCGTGGGGGTCGTGGGTCCGTGAGGGGCTGGGGGGGCACGGGGGGGGCTGTGGAAGGGAAGGTTGGGGTGTAAGAGGGGGTTTGGGGTTTGAAGGGGGCTGTGAAAGGGGGGATTGGGGTGTGAGGGAGGGTTTGGGGGGCTGTGGGTTGAGGGGAGCCATGAAATGGAGGGTTGGGGTGTGAGGGAGGATTTGGGGGGCTGGGGTTTGAGGGGGGCCATGAAATGGGCGATTGGGTTTGAGGGGGTTTGGGGTTTGAAGGGGGCTGTGAAAGGGAGGATTGGGGGATTGGGGTTTGGGGGGCTGAGAGTTGAGGGGGGCTGAGAAATGGAGGATTGGGGTGTGAGAGGGGGTTTGGGGTTTGAAGGGGGCTGTGAAAGGGGGGATTGGGGTGTAAGGGAGGGTTTGGGGGGCTGGGGGTTGAGGGGGGCCATGAAATGGAGGGTTGGGGTGTGAGGGGGGGTTGTGGATTTGAGTGGGGGCTGTGAAAGGGGGGACTGGGGTGTAAGGGAGGGTTTGGGGGGCTGGGGCTTGAGGGGGGCCATGAAATGGAGGATTGGGGTGGGAGGGGATTTGTGTGGTTTGTGGGATGAATGAAAGGCTGTGAAAGGGGGGATTGGGGTGTAAGGGAGGGTTTGGGGGGCTGGGGGTTGAGGGGGGCCATGAAATGGAGGGTTGGGGTGTGAGGGGGGCGTTGTGGATTTGAGTGGGGGCTGTGAAAGGGGGAGCTGGGGTGTGAGGGGGGATTTGGGGGGCTGGGGGTTGACGGGGGCTGAGAAATGGAGGGCTGGGGTGTGAGGGAGGGTTTGGGGGGGCTGTGGGAGGATTGGGGAACGTGGGGGACTCTGAAAGGGAGGGCTGGGCTGTAAAAGGGGATTTGGGGGTTGAGGGGGGCTGTGAAAGGGGGGATTGGGGTTTGGGGGGCTGAGAGTTGAGGGGGGCTGTGAAATGGAGAGTTGGGGTGTGAGGGGGGTTTGGGGGGCTGTGAAATGGAGGGTTGGGGTGTGAGGGGGGTTTGGGGGGCTGTTAAATGGAGGGTTGGGGTGTGAGGGGGGTTTGGGGGGGTTGTGAAATGGAGGTTGGGGTGTGAGAGAAGGTTTGGGGGGCTGTGAAATGGAGGTTGGGGTGTGAGAGAAGGTTTGGGTTTGGGGGGCTGTGAAACGGAGGGTTGGCGTGTTAGAGAAGGTTTGGGGGGGCTGTGGGAGGAGGATCATGGGGGGCTGTGAAATAGGGGGGTGTAATGAGTGAGTGGGGCTGGGGGCTTCGGGGTACTGGTGGAATATGGGGGGATTTGGGGGGCTGGGGTTGAGGGCACTGTGAAATGACGGAGTGGGGAGTGGGGGCTTTGGGGGGACGGTTGGGGGGCTGGGGTGGAATGGGGGCTGCGTTTTGGGGCTCGCCCTGACTGCAGCCCCTTCCCCAGGGTACCCCAACGTGGGCAAGAGCAGCCTCATCAACAGCCTCAAGCGCAGCCGCGCCTGCGGGGTGGGCGCCACGCCCGGGGTCACCAGGTGAGCCCACCTGGGGGGGCTGTGGGTGGAGCCTGGGGGGACCCTGCCCAGGTGTGGGTGTGGCACAGACCCTGCTGAGGTGTGTGGTGGGTGTGGCATGGAGAGCCTGCCCAGCTGTGGGTGTGGCACGGACCCCACCCAGGTGTGTGTGTGGTAGAGACTGCCCAGGTGTGGTGGGCATGGCACACACCCCACCCAGGTGTGGTAGGTGTGGCACAAACCTCACCCAGATGTGTGGTGGGTGTGGCACAGAGACCCCACCCAGCTGTGGGTGTGGCACACACCCCACCCAGGAGTGTGTGGGGCACAGATCCCACCCAGGCGTGTGGTGGGTGTGGCACGGACCCCACCCAGGTGCGTGTGTGGTACAGACCCCACCCAGGTGTGGGTGTGGCACTCAGACCCTGCCCAAGTATGGATGGGTGTGGCACAGACTGCCCAGGTGTGGTGGGCATGGCACACACCCCACCCAGCTGTGGGTGTGGTACAGACCCCACCCAGGTGTGTGTGTGGTACAGACCCCACCCAGGTGTGTGTGTGGTACAGACTGCCCAGGTGTGGTGGGCATGGCACACACCCCACCCAGGTGTGGGTGTGGCACACACACCCACCCAGGTGTGCTGGGCGTGGCACGGACCCCACCCAGGTGTGGGTGTGGCACAGACCCTGCCGAGGTGTGTGGTGGGTGTGGCATGGAGAGCCTGCCCAGCTGTGGGTGTGACACAGACTCCACCTAGGTGTGGTGGGTGTGGCACAAACCTCACCCAGGCGTGTGGTGGGTGTGGCACACAGACCCCACCCAGCTGTGGGTGTGGCACAGACTCCACCTAGGTGTGGCACTCAGACCCTGCCCAAGTACGGATGGGTGTGGCACAGACTGCCCAGGTGCAGTGGGTATGGCACAGACTGCCCAGGTGTGGGTGTGGCACAGACCCTGCCGAGGTGTGTGGTGGGTGTGGCACAAACCTCACCCAGATGTGTGGTGGGTGTGGCACACAGACCCCACTCAGCTGTGGGTGTGGCACAGATCCCACCCAGGCGTGTGGTGGGTGTGGCACGGACCCCACCCCCGTGTTTGTGTGGTACAGACTGCCCAGGTGTGGTGGGCGTGGCACACACCTCACCCAGGTGTGGGTGTGGCACACAGACCCACCCAGGTGTGTGTGTGGTACAGAAGACCCCACCCAGGTGTGTGTGTGGTACAGAAGACCCCACCCAGGTGTGTGTGTGGCACAGACTGCCCAGGTCTGGTGGGCATGGCACATACCCCACCCAGGTGTGGGTGTGGCACACAGACCCACCCAGGTGTGGGTGTGGCACAGATCCCACCCAGGCGTGTGGTGGGTGTGGCACGGACCCCACCCAGGTGTGTGTGTGGTACAGACTGCCCAGGTGTGGTGGGCATGGCACACACCCCACCGAGGTGTGGGTGTGGCACACAGACCCACCCAGGTGTGTGTGTGGTACAGACTGCCCAGGTCTGGTGGGTGTGGCACACAGACCCTGCCCAGGAGTGGTGGGCATGGCACATACCCCACCCAGGTGTGTGTGTGGTACAGATTGCCCGGGTGTGGTGGGCGTGGCACACACCCCACCCAGGAGTGGGTGTGGCACACAGCCCCTGCCCAGGTGTGTCCCTCGGCCCCGCCCCCAGGTGCCTGCAGGCCGTGCAGCTGGACGGGCACATCCGGCTCCTGGACTGCCCGGGGGTGGTGCTGGACTCGGGGGACCCCCCGGCCGCCGCCCCCCTGAGGGGGGCCCTGGCCCCCCAGCGCCTGCGGGACCCCCTGAGCCCGGCCTGCGCCATCCTGCAGCGCTGCCCCCCCCAGCAGGTAACGGGGACCCCCGGGGGGGTGTGGGGGGGTGTGGGGGGCAATCCCCATCCCCATGGCAGCACCCTGAATTTGGGGGGACCCCGTTTTTCCAGCTGAATCGGCAGATTTAGCACTCAGCTCTTTGGGGGATTCAGTGACCCCCAAAATTGGGATTAAGGGGGTGTCAGCACTGGGGCTGCCCACTACCCAGGTGGGTTATTTCAGGGAGACTCTGCCCCACTTTGGGCATTTCCAGCCCATTTTGGCCACCGACAGTGGGACACGGTGACAGTCCCCAGTGTGCCCACCTTCCCAAACCCCTCTGTGTCCCCCCACAGCTGAGCCAGCTCCAATTCCATGGGGTTTTATCCCAATTTTTGTCCCAGCTGCAGTGCCCCCCTGCACTTTCTGTCCCACCTGACCTGGTAGCAAGGCAACATTCCCAATTTCGGGGCACCCCATCTTTCCATCTCAGCTCTTCAGGGGATTCAGTGACCCCCGAAATTTGGATTAAGGGGGGGCTCAACACTGGGGAGGAGGGGAGGTTATTTCATGGGGACCCCCCCACCCCACTTTGGCCATTTCCAGCCCATTTCGGCCCCCGAGGGTGGCACAGGGTGACAGTCCCTGCTGTGCCCACCCCCCCAAACCCCTCTTTTCCTGCCCCACAGCTGAGCCAGCTCCAATTCCATGGGGTTTTGTCCCAATTTTTGTCCCAGCTGCAGTTACCCCCTGCAGTTTCTGTCCCACCTAGCCCGGTGGCAATGCGATATTCTTAATTTGGGGGCACCCATCTTTCCAGCTCAGCCATTTGGGGGATTCAGTGACCCCCGAAATTTGGATTAAGGGGGGGCTCAACACTGGGGAGGAGGGGAGGTTATTTCATGGGGACCCCCCACCCCACTTTGGCCATTTCCAGCCCATTTTGGCCCCCGAGGGTGGCACAGGGTGCCAGTCCCCGCTGTGCCCACCCTCCCAAACCCCTCTTTTCCTGCCCCCCAGCTGAGCCAGCTCTATGGGGTGCCCCCCTGCCCCGACCCCCTGCAGTTCCTGGCACACCTGGCCCGGCGGCAGGGCCGGCTCCGCCCGGGGGGGCTCCCGGATGCCAACGCGGCCGCCACGGCCCTGCTGCGCGACTGGACCAGGTCTGGGGGGGACAGGCAACTTCTGGGGGGGGTCCCCACAACCTGAGCCCATTTTGGGGGGCTGGGAGGGGTTTCTTCACTCTTGACTCCCTTTTTTCGGGGGCTTGGGAGGGGTCTTCCCACACCCTGAACCTGTTTCTGAGGGGTTGGGAGGGGTTTCTTTAACCTGTCCCCCTTTTTCGGGTGGGTGGAGGGGTCTTCCCACACCCTCACCCCGTTTTGGAGCGCCTGGGGGTTGGTTTCCTGCTCTGACTCCCTTTTTTTGGGGGGACTGGGAGGGGTTTCTTCACACTGACCCCCTTTTTTGGGTGGGTAGAAGGGTCTTCTCATGCCCACACCCATTTTTGGAGGGGTTGGGGGTGGGTTTCCCACTCTGACCCCCTTTTTTGGGTGGGTGGAAGGGTCTTCCCACACCCTGAACCTGTTTCTGAGGGGTTGGGAGGGGTTTCCACACCCTGAGCCCCTTTTTGGGGGGACTGGGAGGGGTTTCCACACCCTGAGCTCTTTTTTTGGGTGGGTGGAAGGGTCTTCCCACACCCTCACCCCATTTTGGAGGGGTTGGGGGTGGGTTTCCCACTCTGACCCCCTTTTTGGGGGGCTTGGGAGGGGTCTTCCCACACCCTGAACCTGTTTCTGAGGGGTTGGGAGGGGTTTCCTCACCCTGAGCCCCTTTTTTAGGGTGGGTAGAAGGGGTCTTCCCACACCCTCACCCCGTTTTGGAGCACCTGGGGGTTGGTTTCCCGCTCTGACTCCCTTTTTTTGGGGGGACTGGGAGGGGTTTCTTCACACTGACCCCCTTTTTTGGGTGGGTGAAGGGGTCTTCTCATGCCCACACCCATTTTTGGAGGGCTTGGGGGTGGGTTTCCCACTCTGACCTCCTTTTTTGGGTGGGTGGAAGGGTCTTCCCACACCCTGATTCCCTTTCTAGGGGGTTGGGAAGGGTTTCTTCACTCTGACTCTCTTTTCTGGGGGACTTGGAGGGGTCTTCCCACACCCTGAGCCCATTTTGGGGGGCTGGGAGGGGTTTCTTCACTCTTGACTCCCTTTTTTCGGGGGCTTGGGAGGGGTCTTCCCACACCCTGAACCTGTTTCTGAGGGGTTGGGGGGGGTTTCTTTACCCTGACCCCCTTTTTCGGGTGGGTGGAGGGGTCTTCCCACACCCTCACCCCTTTTTGGAGGGGCTGGGGAGGGGTCTTCCCACACCCTGAACCTGTTTCTGAGGGTTGAGAGGGGGTTTCCACACCCTGAGCTCTTTTTTTGGGTGGGTGGAAGGGTCTTCCCACACCCTCACCCCATTTTGGAGGGGTTGGGGGTGGGTTTCCCACTCTGACTCCCCTTTTTGGGGGGCTTGGGAGGGGTCTTCCCACACCCTGAACCTGTTTCTGAGGGGTTGGGAGGGGTTTCCTTACCCTGACCCCCTTTTTCGGGTGGGTGGAGGGGTCTTCCCACACCCTCGCCCCTTTTTGGAGCGCCTGGGGGTTGGTTTCCCGCTCTGACTCCCTTTTTTTGGGGGGACTGGGAGGGGTTTCTTCACCCTGACCCTTTTTTTTGGGTGGGTAGAAGGGTCTTCTCATGCCCACACCCATTTTTGGAGGGGTTGGGGGTGGGTTTCCCACTCTAACCCCCTTTTTTGGGTGGGTGGAAGGGTCTTCCCACACCCTCACCACATTTTGGAGGGGCTGGGGAGGGGTTTCCACACCCTGAACCTGTTTCTGAGGGGCTGGGGAGGGGTTTCTTCACCCTGACCCCCTTTTTTGGGTGGGTAGAAGGGTCTTCTCATGCCCACACTCATTTTTGGAGGGGTTGGGGGTGGGTTTTCCACTCTGACCCCCTTTTTTGGGTGGGTGGGTGGAAGGGTCTTCCCACACCCTGAACCTGTTTTCTGTGGGTTGAGAGGGGTTTCCACACCCTGAGCCCCTTTTTGGGGGGACTGGGAGGGGTTTCCACACCCTGAGCTCTTTTTTTGGGTGGGTGGAAGGGTCTTCCCACACCCTCACCCCATTTTGGAGGGGTTGGGGGTGGGTTTCCCACTCTGACCCCCCTTTTTGGGGGGCTTGGGAGGGGTCTTCCCACACCCTGAACCTGTTTCTGAGGGGCTGGGGAGGAGTTTCTTCACCCTGACCCTTTTTTTTGGGGGGGTAGAAGGGTCTTCTCATGCCCACACCCATTTTTGGAGGGGTTGGGGGTGGGTTTCCCACTCTGACCCCCTTTTTTGGGTGGGTGGAAGGGTCTTCTCACACCCTGAACCTGTTTTCTGAGGGTTGAGAGGGGTTTCCACACCCTGACTCTGTTTTCTGGGGGACTTGGAGGGGTCTTCCCACACCCTGAGCCCATTTTGGGGGGCTGGGAGGGGTTTCTTCACTCTTGACTCCCTTTTTTGGGGGGCTTGGGAGGGGTCTTCCACACCCTGAACCTGTTTCTGAGGGGTTGGGAGGGGTTTCTTTACCCTGACCCCGTTTTTTAGGGTGGGTGGAGGGGTCTTCCCACACCCTCACCCCGTTTTGGAGCACCTGGGGGTTGGTTTCCCGCTCTGACTCCCTTTTTTTGGGGGGACTGGGAGGGGTTTCTTCACCTTGACCCCCTTTTTTGGGTGGGTAGAAGGGTCTTCTCATGCCCACACCCATTTTTGGAGGGGTTGGGGGTGGGTTTCCCACTCTGACCCCCTTTTTTGGGTGGGTGGAAGGGTCTTCTCACACCCTGAACCTGTTTTCTGAGGGTTGAGAGGGGTTTCCACACCCTGAGCCCCTTTTTGGGGGGACTGGGAGGGGTTTTTTCACACTGACCCCCTTTTTTGGGTGGGTAGAAGGGTCTTCCCACACCCTCACCCCATTTTGGAGGGGTTGGGGGTGGGTTTCCCACTCTGACCCCCCTTTTTGGGGGGCTGGGAGGGGTCTTCCCACACCCTGAACCTGTTTCTGAGGGGCTGGGAGGGGTTTCCACACCCTGAGCCCCTTTTTGGGGGGACTGGGAGGGGTTTCCATACCCTGAGCCCATTTCTGAGGGGTTGGGAGGGGTTTCCACCCCCTGATCCCCTTTTTTGGGTGGGTGGAGGGGTCTTCCCACACCCTCACCCCATTTTGGAGGAGCTTGGGAGAGCTTTCCACATCCTGATCCCTTTTTTTTGGGTGGGTGGAAGGGTTTCCACAGCCTGACCCCCTTTTTTGGGTGGGTGGAAGGGTCTTCCCACACCCTCACCCCTTTTTTGGAGGGCTGAGGAGGGTACCCATACACCCTGACCCCATTTTGGGCACAGGAGGGGTTTTTCCACACAGCCTAACCCCATTTTATGGGGGGGCTACAAGGTCTCCCTATGCCCTGACCCCGTTTTTAGGGACACGAGGGGTCTTGCCACACTTTCTGAGCCTTTTGTTGTGAACCAAAGGGGTTTTTTCAGACCCTGGCATCCCTTTCTGGGGGGCTGTGGGGTCTCTCCCACACATCTTGACTCCCCTTTTTCAGGCTTCAGAGCTGTTCTTTCACACCTTGTGATTCCCTTTTTGGGGACTGGAGGCATCTTTCAACCCCGTTACCCCATTTGGGAGGGGCTGCAGGGTCCCCCCGTACCCTGAGCTCTATTTTTGGGGACAGGAGGGGTCTCCCCACACCCTGACCCCCCCTTTTTTTCACAGTGGCAAGATCACCTACTACACCCACCCCCCCAAATCTCAGGGGGTGCAGCTCGAGGCCCAAATCCTGCCAGCACTGGGGCCAGCACTGGACCTGGAAGCTCTGGAACGGGGCGATGCCGAGGCCCTGGCAGGTGAGAAACACCCGAACCCCCCTCCCATCCCCGTCGGGGACCCCCCAAAACTCACCTGGATCCCCCTAAAACTCACCTGGACCCCCCCCATAGCTGTCCCAGTGACGGTGACAGGGCTCGAGCTGTCCCCGGAGAAGGAAGGGGAAGGAGAAGCCATGGAGGACGACAGCGGCAACCTGGAGGTGGGAAGGGATTTGCTGAGGTTGGGGGGATTTTTGGGGGGGTTTTTTTTTGGGGTTAATATTTGTCCCCCCCCCCCCACAGCTTGGCACGATGACAGTGGAGCTGAAGCCCCGGGTGAAGTCGGGGGGCTCTGGGGGGGAGCCGGTGCCCCGAGCCCCCAGCCTGGAGGAGGTGGCTGCGCTCCCCCCTCTATTCCAGGGGCAGGGGCTGCAGGCAGCTGGAAAAAGGAGGAAAAAACTGCAAAAAAGAGCACGTAAGTGAAGACACCCCATTTTCCTGACCCCCCCCCGCAAACCTCCCTGACCACCTCCCTTCAATTTCCTGATCACCCCCATCCCACAGAGAAAATCGCCACGAAGCTGTCGGAGACCTTGGAGGCGGCCATGCAGTTTTGAGGCATCTACAAATTAAATAAAAATATTATATTTAATGGAGAAGTGGTTAAAAAAGCTCTATTTTAGAAATAGAAGACCTGCGGGAACAGGGGTGCTGTAGGTGTGCTTTGAGGGGTCTCTCAAGTAGGAGGTTGAAATGTGGAGGCTTTTGGGGTTCCCCCACATCCCTGTGGGAGTTTTGGGGGGTGAGTGGGGTTGTAGAGCCACCCTATGATAGAGGGTACCCTGTTTTTACAGCTGACTCAGCAGATTTAATGCTCAGCCACTTAATGAACCTCAAAATTGGGGTCAAGGGGAGTGCTCAGCATTGGGGCTGCATCCTGTTATTGAGAGCTTCTCTAATCCCTATAGTACCCAATGCCCCATTCTGACACTATATGAACCCCCCAACCCTCCAGAGCACCCCAAAAACCACTTTGGACACCCCAAACAATTCCTGAGGTCCCACACCTCCCCAAAACCCCCTTGTTCACCCCCAAAAGACAGAGGGTGGCTCCCCAAGCCATAAGCCTTACCCCTCACAGCACTCTCAGCTGTACAGGTGAGTTTGAGCACCTCACATAAAGGTTTCTCTGGGATTTTGGGGTGCCCCCAATATCCCATTACTGGGCTGGGGGTGGATACAGGCACCAAGCTCCCCTCAGCCCCCGCCGCCATTTTGCCACCTCTTCCTCCACCTGGCAGCGCGTTACAGGTGGTGGCGGCAGCACAGGTGCTTCCAATAACGGCTGTTAAGGCCAAGGGAGGGTACAAATGCACCACTGCGAGTCATTTTTGGGTGTTCTGCGTTTTTTCCACCGCTTTGCCGCCATTTCCCCGCCGTGAGGGGAGTGGGGGGCCGCGAGACTTTTCCCGCCTTTTTCGCCACCTGAGGGGAGGGGGGGGAGGTGGAGCGCGAGACTTGCCCGGCGGACGCCAGGGGGCGGGGCGATCTCCGCCTCGCGACCAATCGCGACGCTGCGATGGGATGATGGGCGGGGCGAGAGGGGGGTGGACCAATGGGAAGCCGGCTGGCCCTGATGGGGTCGGCGGGTTTGGGCGGGGCTAGCGCAGTCGCGGTCGGAGCGCGGTCGTGGATGGTTTGTGGTCGGGTCGGGTCGGGTCGTTGGCCGGGCCTTGAAGGAATTTCTGCGGCCTTGCTGAGGGTGGGACGCGGGGAGAGGCCTTAGAGGCGCTCACACCGCGGTTTTAGCCCTCCCAGTGCTTGTTTTCCTCTCAGAACTGCTGTGAGAAATGTCGCAGCGGAAGCGCAGCAAAGGGCTCGGCGGCTCTCAGGTGAGTGGCTGCTTCCCTCACACCCATTCTCCCTTCATTTACTCTCCCTTCTCGGTTTTGGTCCCTTCAAATTGCCTCGTTTCTCCTAGTTTTCCACTCAGATGACCGATGGGGAGGACGATTTCATCCCCACCCAGGTGCAGCGGCAATCTCAGGACCAGGTGAACCAAAAGGTGGATTGAGGTGATTCCTTCTGTACCCACTCCCAGATTTCTGTATCTGCATTTTTTTCATATCAGCCCTGCTCATTCCCCCACAGGTGAGCGAGCTGGTGCAATTCCTACTTGTGAAAGACCAGAAAAAAATTCCTATCAAAAGGGCAGGTACGTTAAGGGGAATGCCTTTTCTCGGTGTTTAAAGCTTTTTTGGATGCTCCAGGCTCCCTCAGTGTTCCCTGCCTGTTTTTTGCAGACATGCTGAAGAATATAATCCGAGAATACAGAAATGCCTACTCAGAAATTGTCAAAAGGGCTGACAGGACCCTGCAGGAGGTGGGGAAAGCACAGTTTTTGAGGGAAAACACTTTGTGGATTAATTAGTTAATTAATTAATTAACTCTTTGTCTCCCTCAGGTATTCGGGCTGCAGCTGGTGGAGATCGACACCAAACGTCACATTTATATTCTTATTAACAATTTGCCTCGTGCTGAGGGACAGCACCTGTGCAGGTGAGAGGGGGACCTGGGTGACTTGAACCCCCTCAGGGTGCCCCCCCAACACGGGTGACACCCCAGTGTCACCCACAGGGGCAAGGAGAAGGAGAAGATGGGGCTCCTCTTGGTCATCCTCAGCTTCATCTTCATGAAGGGCAATTCAGTCAAAGACAGTGAGTTTTACCCCAAATCCTCCTCATTTTACCCCACTGTTTCTTTGCATTTTGCTGACTGACACCCCAATTTTTTCCAGGCGCTTTGTGGGAATTCCTGCATTTGCTCCGTGTGTACCCAGGGTAGGATTTGGGGACACACAGGGACGGGGTGTGGGGGACAATGCCACCCCTCACTATCCCCCATCCTCAGGAAGCAGCACAGCGTCTTTGGGGACGTCAGGAAGCTGGTGACAGAGGAGTTTGTGAGGCAGAAGTGAGTTGGGCAGGGGAAAGGGGAGGATTTTGGGGGGGATTTTAGGGGTTCCATCCATCCCGGTGTGCCCAGAGCAGCCTCGGCTCCAGCTTGGCCGGGCTGTTTATACCACACCGCAGAGCAAAACCTGCAAATCCCCCACACCCCGTGCCTCAAAGGGTCCCTCATGGGGTCAGGGGAGAGCTGGACACCCCCTTTGTGCACCCCAAAACCTGCTGGGGAGGGATCCTCACCCAACCCAACTTTTTGCAGGTACCTGGAGACCACCCCCATCCCCCTGACGGACCCCCCAGAATTCAAATTCCAGTGGGGACCACGGGCAGAAAAGGAAACCTCCAAGAAGGATGTGCTGAACTTTGTGGCCAAGGTGAGTCCATGTTGTTTTGGGGGGGCATCTCTAAATTTTGGGGGGCTCAATTTGATGCCCCCTCCCCTTATTTTTCCTCCATTTAGATGCAAGGCAAGGACCCCGCATTTTGGGCGAGCCAGTTCAGCGAGGCTGAGGCCAGCCAAGCCAACACCTGACCCCCCCCTAAAAAAATAAAATCAGCCCCCCAAAAAATAAAATCAGCACCCCAAAATGTCCAAGCTGGGTTGTGCAAGGTTTAATTTTTAATTTTGGGATGGGGGCTCCCCTTTTTTTCCCCCTCAGAAATGCTCGGGGACGGTGTTGAGGGCGTCGGCCGCGGTGCGGTTGATGTCGACGTTCTGTGGGGTGAAAATTTGGGGTTTTCGGGGATTTTACCCAAATTTAACCCCCCCAAAGTTATTTAGGGGGGGTTATTGGGGTCTGCATGCTGGTTTTGGGGTGGATTTGGGGAGGGGGCTCTCACCTGGGGTCGGGCCCGGTGGGTGTTCACGGCCTCGATGTTGAGGAAGATGGACTCGACCTCACAGCCTGGGCAGGGAGGGAGGGTTTGGGGGGATTGTCCCCATTTTGGGGGGATTGTCCCCAATTTGGGGGGATTGTCCCCATTTTGGGGTGGGACATGGGGAACAGTCCCCTGTCCCCATTTTGGGGAGGAACCGAAATCCCCTTTTTGGGGGAATTGTCCCCATTTTGGGGAGGAACCCAAATCCCCTTTTTGGGGGAATTGTCCCCATTTTGGTGTGGGACACAAATCCCCTTTCTGGGGGGCTTTGTCCTCATTTTCTGGGAAGGACACAAGATTGAACAGTCCCCATTTTGGGGGGACTTGGTCCCCCTTTCTGGGAGGGACACAAACCCCCTTTTTGGGGAGAATTGTCCCCAGTTCTGAGAGGAACCCAAATCCCTTTTTTGTGAGGAATTGTCCCCAATTCTGAAAAGAACCCAAACCCCTTTTTTGGGGGAATTGTCCCCATTTTCTGTGAGGAACCCAAATCCCCTTTTAGGGAGGAATTGTCCCTAATTCTGAAACGACCACAAATCACCTTTTTGGGAGGAATTGTCCCCGATTCTGAAAGGAACCCAAACCCCCATTTTGTGACGAATTGTCCCCAAATTGTCCCCATTTTGGGGTGACACCCCCCCACTCACCATAAGCCACCGGCGTCAGCTTCAGCACTGTGTGCAGGGGACACTTGAGGTAGGGCAGCTCATCTGGGTGAGAGATTTAACCAAACCCAGGTGGGCACAGCAGCTCTGGGCTGTCCCCAAGGTGTCCCCAAGGTGTCCCCAGGGCCTCACCTGCGCTCTTGTCCAGGAAATAAGCCAGCAGGCAGCGCATGACGGCCTGGTGGCACACCACCAGCACGTTCTCCTGCCGCTCCAGCTCCATGATCACCGGCTCCAAACGCTGCACCAGGTCCTCGTAGGACTGGGGAGGGGGTTCAGGAGGGTTCCCAAACCCTTTTTTGGGGGATTTTTGGGGTTTTTTTGGGGGGTTACCTCGCCTCTGGGGTAGCGGTAGCGGTATTTGTCCTGGTCGCGCAGCGCCAGCTCCTTGGGGTAACGCTCCTGGATCTCCTCGTAGGTCATCTCCTCACACACGCCCTGGGGGGACCACAAATGGACCCAAAATTGCCATAAAATGGCACCAAAAGGACCCCAAATGGCGCCCAAATTACCCCAAACGGACCCAGATGTCCCAAAATTACTCCGAATGGCACCAAAATTACCCCAGATGGCACCAAAAGGACCCTAAATGACTCCAGATGGATTCCAGTGACCCCAAATGAATTTCAATAACCCCAAAGGGATTCCAGCGACCCCAAATGAATTTCAATAACCCCAAAGGGATTCCAGCGACCCCAAATGGCCCAAAATGAATTCCGGTGACCCCAAACGAATTTCGGTGACCCCAAAACGGCCCCGAATCGATGCCAGCGCCCCCCAAACCCCGCGGTCGCGGCTCACGGCGTCGATCTCGTTGAGCGCCTTCCACTGCTCGTAGGGCACGCCCAGCGCCTCGGCCGTCTGGATGGTTCTCCTCATGTGGCTCGTCCACACCTTCAGCTCGGGGATCTCCTGGCTGCGGATGAACCGCGACAGCGCCTGCGCGTACTGAGGGGGCGGGGCTTTGTCCGTCCGTCTGTCCGTCCGTCCCGCTGGGAGCAGCCCGTAGCGTGGAGTGTGGGCCAAGCCCCGCCCCCTTGTGGGTGTGGTTTAATTGGTTGGCTCCGCCCCATGGTGCTGGTGGGTGTGGCCTCGTGTGGCACCGCCCCCCCTGGTCAACAGGTGTGGCTTTGTCTGTCCCTCTGTCTGTCTGTCCTGCTGGCACACCATAGCAGGGAGTGTGCACTAAGCCCCGCCCCTTTGTGGGTGTGGTTTAATTGGTTGGCTCCGCCCCATGATGCTGGTGGGTGTGGCCTCATGTAGCACCGCCCCCCTGGTCAACAGGTGTGGCTTGTCTGTCCCTGTGTCTGTCTGTCCTGCTGGCAACCCATAGCAGAGTGTGTGGGCCAAGCCACGCCCCTTTGTGGGTGTGGTTTGGTTGGCTCCGCCCTGTGGGGATGGTGGGCGTGGCCTCATGTAGCACCGCCCCCTGGCCACCAGGTGTGGGTTTGTCTGTCCCTCTGTCCTGCTGGCCTCTTAGCAGGGAGTGTGGTCTAAGCCCCGCCCCTTTGTGGGTGTGGTTTGGTTGGTTGGCTCTGCCCTGTGATGCTGGTGGGCGTGGCCACCAGGTGTGGCTTTTCCTGTCCCTCTGTCTGTCCTGCTGGCACCCCATAGCAGGGAGTGTGCACTAAGCCCCGCCCCTTTGTGGGTGTGGTTTGGTTGTTTAGTTCTGCCCTGTGACGCTGGTGGGTGTGGCCTCATGTAGCTCCGCCCCCCCGACCACCAGGTGTGTCTTTGTCAGTGTGTCTGTCCAGCCCGCACCCTGTAGCTTGGAGTGTGGGCTAAGCCCCGCCCCTTTGTGGGCGTGGTTTGGTTGGCCCCGCCCCTTTATGCTAGTGGGTGTGGCCTTGTGTAGCACCGCCCCTCAGGTCACCTGTCCCACCTGGTTGGCTCTGATGGGGTGTCCGTGTGTCCCCCAGGTGTGTCCCCACAGGGTGACCCAGCTGTGACCTCACCTGTTCTGCGTGAGGGGACATCCCCCAGGTGTGTCCCTGCACACCTGGCTGGTTCCAACCCCACCTGGTGACTGTGATGGGATGTCCCCATGTCCCCCAGGTGTGTCCCCACAAGGTGGCATCCCCAGGTGTGTCCCCACCTGTTCCCCCCGGGGTGACAGCGCTGAGTCCCCCCTGATGCAGCCGCGCAGGTTGAGCTGGCTCTGAGCCCAGGTGTGTGACATCCCCAGGTGTGTGACATCCCCAGGTGTGTGACATTGTGACATCCCCAGGTGTGTCCCCACCTGTTCCCCAGGCGGTGACAGCGCCGAGTCGCCACCGATGTGGCCACGCAGGTTGAGCTGGCTCTGAGCCCAGGTGTGTCCCCACAAGGTGACATCCCCAGGTGTGTGACATCCCCAGGTGTGTCCCCACAAGGTGACATCCCCAGGTGTGTGACATCCCCAGGTGTGTGACATCCCCAGGTGTGTCCCCACAAGGTGACATCCCCAGGTGTGTGACATCCCCAGGTGTGTGACATCCCCAGGTGTGTCCCCACAAGGTGACATCCCCAGGTGTGTGACATCCCCAGGTGTGTGACATTGTGACATCCCCAGGTGTGTCCCCAGGTGTGTGACATCCCCAGGTGTGTCCCCACAAGGTGACATTCCCCAGTGTGTGACATCCCCGGGTGTGTCCCCACAAGGTGACATCCCCAGGTGTGTGACATCCCCAGGTGTGTCCCCACAAGGTGACATCCCCAGGTGTGTGACAAGGTGACATCCCCAGGTGTGTCCCCACAAGGTGACATCCCCAGGTGTGTGACATCCCCAGGTGTGTGACATCCCCAGGTGTGTCCCCACAAGGTGACATCCCCGGGTGTGTCCCCACAAGGTGACATCCCCAGGTGTGTGACATCCCCAGGTGTGTGACATCCCCAGGTGTATAAGGTGACATCCCCAGGTGTATAAGGTGGCATCCCCAGGTGTGTGATATCCCCAGGTGTGTCCCCACAAGGTGACATCCCCAGGTGTGTCCCCACAAGGTGACATCCCCAGGTGTGTCCCCACCTGTTCCCCCCGGGGTGACAGCGCCGAGTCGCCGCCGATACGGCTGCGCAGGTTGAGCTGGCTCTGAGCCCAGGTGTGTGACATCCCCAGGTGTGTGACATCCCCAGGTGTGTGACATCCCCAGGTGTGTCCCCACAAGGTGACATCCCCGGGTGTGTGACATCCCCAGGTGTGTCCCCACAAGGTGACATTCCCGGGTGTGTCCCCACAAGGTGACATCCCCAGGTGTGTCCCCACAAGGTGACATCCCCAGGTGGGTGACATCCCCAGGTGTGTGACATTGTGACATCCCCAGGTGTGTCCCCACCTGTTCCCCATGAGGTGACAGCGCCGAGTCGCCGCCGATGCGGCTGCGCAGGTTGAGCTGGCTCTGAGCCCAGGTGTGTCCCCACAAGGTGACATCCCCAGGTGTGTGACATCCCCAGGTGTGTCCCCACAAGGTGACATCCCCAGGTGTGTGACATCCCCAGGTGTGTCCCCACAAGGTGACATCCCCAGGTGTGTGACAAGGTGACATCCCCAGGTGTGTGACATCCCCAGGTGTGTCCCCACAAGGTGACATCCCCAGGTGTGTCCCCACAAGGTGACATCCCCAGGTGTATAAGGTGACATCCCCAGGTGTGCGACATCCCCAGGTGTGTCCCCACAAGGTGACATCCCCAGGTGTGTGACAAGGTGACATCCCCGGGTGTGTCCCCACCTGTTCCCCCCGTGGTGACAGCGCCGAGTCGCCGCCGATGCGGCCGCGCAGGTTGAGCTGGCTCTGAGCCCAGGTGTGTCCCCACAAGGTGACATCCCCAGGTGTGTGACATCCCCAGGTGTGTGACATCCCCAGGTGTGTGACAAGGTGACATCCCCAGGTGTGTGACATCCCCAGGTGTGTCCCCACAAGGTGACATCCCCAGGTGTGTGACATCCCCAGGTGTGTCCCCACCTGTTCCCCGCGCGGTGACAGCGCCGAGTCGCCGCCGATGCGGCCGCGCACGTTGAGCTGGCTCTGAGCCCAGGTGTGTCCCCACAAGGTGACATCCCCAGGTGTGTGTGACATCCCCAGGTGTGTGACGTCCCCACAAGGTGACATCCCCAGGTGTGTGACATCCCCAGGTGTATAAGGTGTGTCCCCACCTGTTCCCCGCGCGGTGACAGCGCCGAGTCGCCGCCGATGCGGCCGCGCAGGTTGAGCTGGCTCTGACCACAGGTGTGTGACATCCCCAGGTGTGTGACATCCCCAGGTGTGTGACATCCCCTGGTGTGTGACATCCCCAGGTGTATAAGGTGACATCCCCAGGTGTGTCCCCACAAGGTGACATCCCCAGGTGTGTGACATCCCCAGGTGTGTCCCTACCCCACCTGTTCCCCCCAGGGTGACAGCGCCGAGTCGCCGCCGATGCGGCCGCGCAGGTTGAGCTGGCTCTGAGCCCAGGTGTGTCCCCACAAGGCGACATCCCCAGGTGTGTGACATCCCCAGGTGTGTCCCCACAAGGTGACATCCCCAGGTGTGTGACATCCCCAGGTGTGTGACATCCCCAGGTGTGTGACATCCCCAGGTGTGTGACATCCCCAGGTGTGTCCCCACCTGTTCCCCGCGCGGTGACAGCGCCGAGTCGCCGCCGATGCGGCCGCGCAGGTTGAGCTGGCTCTGACCCCAGGTGTGTGACATCCTCAGGTGTGTGACATCCCCAGGTGTGTGACATTGTGACATCCCCAGGTGTGTCCCCAGGTGTGTGACATCCCCAGGTGTGTGACAAGATGACATCCCCAGGTTTGTGACATCCCCAGGTGTGTGACAAGGTGACATCCCCAGGTGTGTCCCCACAAGGTGACATCCCCAGGTGTGTGACATCCCCAGGTGTGTGACATCCCCAGGTGTGTGATATCCCCAGGTGTGTGACATCCCCAGGTGTGTGACATCCCCAGGTGTGTGACATCCCCAGGTGTGTCCCCACAAGGTGACATCCCCAGGTGTATAAGGTGACATCCCCAGGTATGTGACATCCCCAGGTGTGTCCCCATGTCCCCACCTGTTCCCCCCGCGGTGACAGCGCCGAGTCCCCCCCGGTGCGGCCGCGCAGGTTGAGCTGGCTCTGAGCCCAGGTGTGTCCCCACAAGGTGACATCCCCAGGTGTGTCCCCACAAGGTGACATCCCCAGGTGTGTGACATCCCCAGGTGTGTCCCCATGTCCCCACCTGTTCCCCGCGCGGTGACAGCGCCGAGTCGCCGCCGATGCGGCCGCGCAGGTTGAGCTGGCTCTCGCCGTGCCGGCTCAGGTAGATGGTCCTGGGCGTGACGTGGATGTTCATCAGGTAGTACACGGTGCGGCTCTGCACGTGGCCCTGCACGCGGTTGGCCAGGTAGCGCAGCCCCACGTCGAAGATCTTGATGTAGGAAAGGGCACTGGGGGAGTTCGTAAAATAATCAGTGAGGGGGAATTTATAAAAACTGGGAATTATATTAAAAAAAAAATAAAATCTGTGAGGGAGAATTTATAAAATCAGTGAGGGGGAATTTATAAAAACTGGGAATTGTAAAAAAATATAATTGATAAAGTCAGTGAGGGAGAATTCATAAATTCAGGGGGAATTCATGAATTCAGTGAGGGGGAATTGATAAAATCAGTGAAGGGGAATTCATAAAATCAGTGAGGGGGAATTAGTAAAATCAGTGAGGGAGAATTCATAAATTCAGGGGGAATTCATAAATTCAGTGAGGGGAAATTCATAAAATCAGGGAGAATTCATAAATTCAGTGAGGGAGAATTTATAAAATCAGTGAAGGGGAATTCATAAAATCAGTGAGGGGGAATTTGTAAAATCAGTGAGGGAGAATTCATAAATTCAGTGAAGGGGAAATTTATAAAATCAGTGAGGAATTCATAAAATCATCATAAAATCATCATAAAATCAGTGAGGGAGAATTCATAAAATCATCAGTGAGGGGGAATTCATAAATTCAGTGAGGGAGTATTCATAAATCAGTGAGAGAGAATTTATAAAATCAGTGAGGGGGAATTCATAAAATCAGTGAGGGGGAATTTGTAAAAACTGGGAATTATAAAAAAAATATAATTCCTAAAATCAGTGAGGGAGAATTCATAAATTCAGGGGGATTTCATAAATTCAGTGAGGGGAAATTCATAAAATCAGGGAGAATTCATAAATTCAGTGAGGGAGAATTTATAAAATCAGTGAAGGGGAATTCATAAAATCAGTGAGGGGGAATTTGTAAAATCAGTGAGGGAGAATTTATAAAATCAGTGAGGGGGAATTAATAAATTCAGGGGGAATTCATAAATTCAGTGAGGGAGAATTGATAAAATCCGTGAGGGGGAATTCATAAAATCAGTGAAGGGGGAATTTGTAAAATCAGTGAGGAATTCATAAAATCATCAGTGAGGGGGAATTCATAAATTCAGTGAGGGGAAATTTATAAAATCAGGGGGAATTCATAAATTCAGTGAGGGAGTATTCATAAATCAGTGAGAGAGAATTCATAAAATCAGTGAGGGAGAATTTATAAAAACTGGGAATTATAAAAAAATATAATTCATAAAATCAGGGAGGGGAGAATTCATAAATTCAGGGGGAATTCATAAATTCGGTGAGGGGGAATTGATAAAATCAGTGAAGGGGAATTCATAAAATCAGTGAGGGGGAATTTGTAAAATCAGTGAGGGAGAATTCATAAATTCAGTGAGGGGGAATATTCAGTGAGGGAGAATTTATAAAATCAGTGAGAGAGAATTCATAAAATCATTGAGGGGGAATTTATAAAAACTGGGAATTGTAAAAAAATATAATTCATAAAATCCGTGAGGAAGAATTCATAAAATCAGTGAAGGGGAAATTTATAAAATCAGTGAGGAATTCATAAAATCATCAGTGAGGGGGAATTCATAAATTCAGTGAGGGGAAATTTATAAAATCAGGGGGAATTCATAAATTCAGTGAGGGAGTATTCATAAATCAGTGAGAGAGAATTCACAAAATCAGTGAGGGGGAATTTATAAAAACTGGGAATTATAAAAAAATATAATTCATAAAATCAGTGAGGGAGAATTCATAAATTCAGGGGGAATTCATAAATTCGGTGAGGGGGAATTGATAAAATCAGTGAAGGGGAATTCATAAAATCAGTGAGGGGGAATTTGTAAAATCAGTGAGGGAGAATTGATAAAATCTGTGAGGGAGAATTCATAAAATCAGTGAAGGGGAAATTTATAAAATCAGTGAGGAATTCATAAAATCATCATAAAATCAGTGAGGGAGAATTCATAAAATCATCAGTGAGGGGGAATTCATAAATTCAGTGAGGGGGAATTTATAAAATCAGGGGGAATTCATAAATCAGTGAGAGAGAATTTATAAAATCAGTGAGGGGGAATTCATAAAATCAGTGAGGGGGAATTTGTAAAATCAGTGAGGGAGAATTCATAAATTCAGTGAGGGAGTATTCATAGATCAGTGAGAGAGAATTGATAAAATCAGTGAGGGGGAATTCATAAAAACTGGGAATTATATAAAAAATAATAATAATAAAATCAGTGAGGGAGAATTTATAAAATCATTGAGGGAGAATTTATAAATTCAGTGAGGGAGAATTCATAAAATCAGGGGAATTATAAAAAAAAAAATCATAAAATCAGTGAGGGAGAATTCCTAAATCAGTGAGGGGGAATTCATAAATTCAGTGAGGGGGAATTTATAAATTCAGTGAGGGAGAATTGATAAAATCCGTGAGGGGGAAATTATAAATTCAGTGAGGGAGAATTTGTAAAATCAGTGAGGGAGAAGTCATAAAATCATCAGTGAGGGGGAATTCATAAATTCAGTGAGGCGACATTTATAAAATCAGGGGGAATTCATAAATTCAGTGAGGGGGAATTTATAAAATCAATGAGGGGGAATTCATAAATTCAGGGGGATTTCATAAATTCAGTGAGGGAGAATTGATAAAATCCGTGAGGGGGAATTTATAAAATCAGTGAAGAGGAAATTTATAAAATCAGTGAGGAATTCATAAAATCATCATAAAATCATCAAATCATCATAAAATCAGTGAGGGAGAAGTCATAAAATCATCAGTGAGGGGGAATTCATAAATTCAGTGAGGGGAAATTTATAAAATCAGGGGGAATTCATAAATTCAGTGAGGGGGAATTTATAAAATCAGTGAGGGAGAATTCATAAAATCAGTGAGGGGGAATTTGTAAAATCAGTGAGGGGGAATTCATAAAATCAGTGAGGGGGAATTTATAAAAACTGGGAATTATAAAAAAATAGAATTCATAAAATCAGTGAGGGAGAATTCATAAATTCAGGGGGAATTCATAAATTCGGTGAGGGGGAATTGATAAAATCCGTGAGGGAGAATTCATAAAATCAGTGAAGGGGAAATTTATTAAATCAGTGAGGAATTCATAAAATCATCATAAAATCGTAAAATCATCATAAAATCAGTGAGGGAGAATTCATAAAATCATCAGTGAGAGGGAATTCATAAATTCAGTGAGGGGAAATTTATAAAATCAGGGGGAATTCATAAATCAGTGAGGGGAAATTTATAAAATCAGTGAGGGGGAATTCATAAAATCAGTGAGGGGGAAATTGTAAATTCAGGGAATTATTAAAAAATTACAAAAATCAATCACTAAAAATCAAAAAATAAAAATTAATAAATAAAAATAAAAATCAAAAACTAAAATAAAAATTTAAAAAGGCATTTAAAAATAAAAAATAAAATAAATAAGAAAAATGAAATAATAAAAATAAATAAATTAATAATAAAATTAAAATAAAATAAGGTATTAAAAAATTAAAAATAAAATAAAAATAGAAATAAAAATAGAAATAAAATAAAAATAAAATTATAAAATAAAAATACAAAAAATCAAAAATAAATAAGATCAAAAAATAAAACAAAATTAAAAATAAAAATTAAAATAAACAAATAAAATTACAATTAAAAAATAAATAAGCATATAATAAAATAAAAAAAATTAAAAATAAAATCAAGAGACCACCAGGTTCCGCAGCCCCACATGGAAAATCTTCATGTAGCAGAGCCCAGTGAGGGGGTTTGGGGAGGTGAAAATTCAGAAAATCAATCCCATCTTGGTTTTTATTTCCTCACAGACCCCAGAGTGATTTTTGGGGTGTTTTTGTGTATTTTGGGGTGTTTTTGTGTATTTTTGGGGTGTTTTGGGGGTGATTCTGGGGTGTTTTTGGTGTGTTTTGGGGTGTTTTTATGTATTCTTGGGGTGGTTTTGGGGGTGGTTTGGGGTCATTTTGGGGGGTATTTTTGGGGTGGTTTTGGGGTGTTTTTGAGGTATTTTTGGGGTGTTTTTTGGGGCTGTTTTGGGGTGTTTCTGGGATGTTTTGGAGTGTTCTTGGGAGTGGTTTTGGGATGTTTTTGGGGTGTTTGGGGGTGTTCTTGGGGTGTTTTGGGGGTGTTTTTGTGTGGTTTTGATGGTTTGGGGTGGTTTTGGGTGTTTTGGTGGTGTTTGGGGGTGTTTCTGGGGTGTTTTCGGATTTTTTTGGGTGGTTTTGGGGTGTTTTGGGGGTCATTTTGGGGTGGTTTGGGGGATATTTTTGGGGTGGTTTTGGGGTGTTTTTGAGGTATTTTTGGGGTGTTTTTTGGGGTGTTTCTGGGATGTTTTGGAGTGTTCTTGGGAGTGGTTTTGGGATGTTTTTTGGTTTTTTGGGGTGTTTGGGGGTGTTTTTGTGTGTTTTTGGTGGTGTTTGGGGGTGTTTTTGGGGTGTTTTTGGGGATGTTTTTGGGTGTGGTTGTGGGGTGTTTTGGGGGTGTTCTTGGGGTGGTTTTGGGATGTTTTTGGGGTGTTTGGGGGTGTTTTGGGGGTGTTTTTGTGTGGTTTTGGGAGTGTTTTGGGGTTGTTTTGTGTGATTTTGGGGTGTTTTGAGGGTGGTTTTGGGGTGTTTTGGGGGTGTTCTTGGGTTGGTTTGGGGATGTTTTTTGGTGGTTTTGGATGTTTTCGGGGTGTTTTGGGATGGTTTTGGGTGTGATTTTGGGGTGTTTTGAGGGTAGTTTGGGGGTGTTTTTGGGGGTTTTTCTGGGATGTTTTTGGGGTGTGATTTTGGGGTGTTTTCAGGGTGTTTTCGGGGTTGTCACCTGTCCAGCTCGTCGTCCAGGGGCTCGTAGGTGGCCTTGTAGCACTCGATGCGCTGCAGGAAATCGGCCACGGCCTCGTCCTGCCCGCGGCCCCGGTAATCGGGGCTGCTCAGCTTCACTTGCTGCGGGGCGGGGGACACGGGGGGGTTCGGGGGCACAATTGTCACCTCTGGGTCCCCACTGTCACCTCCAGGGCCCCATTGTCACCTCTGGGTCCCAACTGTCACCTCCAGGGCCCCGTTGTCACCCCCAGGCCTCAATTGTCACCTCCCGGTCCCTGTTGTCACCTCCAGGTCCCAGTTGTCACCTTCAGGCCCCTGTTGTCACCTCCAGATCCCTGTTGTCACCTCCAGGCCTCAATTGTCACCTCCCGGTCCCTGTTGTCACCTCCAGGGCCCCGTTGTCACCTTCAGGCCCCAGCTGTCACCTCCAGATCCCTACTGTCACCTCCAGGGCCCTGTTGTCATCTCCAGATCCCCAATTGTCACCTCCATGTTCTTGTTGTCACCTCCTGGCCCCGGCTGTCACTTCCAGGTCCTCGTTGTAGCCTCCAGGCCTCAAGTGTCACCTCCAGATCCCCAATTGTCACCTCCACGTTCTTGTTGTCACCTCCCAGCCCCAGCTGTCATTTCCATGTCCCAGTTGTCACCCTCAGGCACCAGTTGTCACCTCCAGATCCCAGTTGCCACCTTCAGGTCCCTGTTGTCACCTCCAGATCCCCGTTGTCACCCCCAGGCCTCAATTGTCGCCTCCCGGTCCCTGTTGTCATCTCCAGATCCCCAATTGTCACCTCCATGTTCTTGTTGTCACCTCCCAGCCCCAGCTGTCACCTCCATGTCCCAGTTGTCACCTCTCGCCCCCTGTTGTCACCTCCATGTTCCAATTGTCACCTCCAGGTCCCCATTGTCACCTCCGTGTTCCCATTGTCACCTCTAGGTCCCCACTGTCACCTCCAGGCCCAATTGTCACCTCCATGTCCCCATTGTCACCTCTTGCCCCCTGTTGTCACCTCCATGTCCCCATTGTCACCTCCCGCCCCCTGTTGTCACCTCCATGTCCCCATTGTCACTTCCATGTCCCCATTGTCACCTCCATGTTCCCATTGTCACCTCCCGCCCCCTGTTGTCACCTCCATGTCCCATTGTCACCTCCATGTCCCATTGTCACCTCCATGTCCCATTGTCACCTCCATGTCCCCATTGTCACCTCCATGTTCCGATTGTCACCTCCATGTCCCCATTGTCACCTCCATGTCCCCATTGTCACCTCCATGTCCCAGCTGTCACCGCCCCAGGTCTCACCTTGATGTTCTCCTCGATGATGGTGGGGTCGTCACAGATGGACTCCACAAACAGCACCTGGGGGGGGACAGGTGACACCCCCAAACCGTGTCACCAACCCCCCATGCTGTGACACCCCCAAAACTGTCACCCCCTGATGTGACACCCCCAAAACGGTGCCACAGTGTCACCAACCCCTCACGCTGTGACACCCCCAAACTGTGTCACCAACCCCCCATGTTGTGACACCCCCAAACTGTCACCCCCTGATGTGACACCCCCAAAAACAGTGCCACCCCCTGATGTGGCACCCCAAAACTGTCACCTCCCTGTACTGTGACACCCCCCAAACCGCGTCACCAACCCCCCCATGCTGTGACACCCCCAAAACTGTCACCTACCTGTGCTGTGACACCCCCAAAACGGTGCCACAGTGTCACCAACCCCCCATGCTGTGACACCCCCAAACTGTCACCCCCTGATGTGACACCCCCAAAAACAGTGCCACCCCCTGATGTGACACCCCAGAACTGTCACCTCCCTGTACTGTGACACCCCCAAATCCGTGCCACCACCGTGGTGTGACACGCCCAAACTGTCACCTCCCTGTGCTGTGACACCCCCAAAACAGTGCCACAGTGTCACCAACCCCCCATGCTGTGACACCCCAAAACTGTCACCCCCTGATGTGACACCCCCAAAAACAGTGCCACCCCCTGATGTGACACCCCAGAACTGTCACCTCCCTGTACTGTGACACCCCCAAATCGGTGCCACCACCATGGTGTGACACGCCCAAACTGTCACCTCACCGTGCTGTGACACCCCCAAACAGTGCCACCGCCCCTTGTTGGGACAGCCCCAAATTTGTGTCACCACCCCCTCATGCTCTGACACCCCCAAAACTGTCACCTCCCTGAGCTGTGACACCCCCAAAACGGTGCCACAGTGTCACCAACCCCTCACGCTGTGACACCCCCAAACTGTGTCACCAACCCATGTTGTGACACCCCCAAACTGTCACCCCCTGATGTGACACCCCCAAACTGTGTCACCACCCCCCCATGCTGTGACACCCCCAAAAACAGCGCCACCCCCTGATGTGACACCCCAGAACTGTCACCTCCCTGTACTGTGACACCCCCAAAACGGTGCCACAGTGTCACCACCCCCTCATGTTGTGACACCTCAAAACTGTGTCACCAACCCCCCATGCTGTGACACCCCAAAACTGTCACCTGCCTGTGCTGTGACACCCCCAAATCTGTGCCACCCCCATGCTGTGACACCTCCAAACTGTCACCTCCCTGTGCTGTGACACCCCCAAATCCGTGCCACCGCCGTGGTGTGACATGCCCAAACTGTCACCTCACCGTGCTGTGACACCCCCAAAACAGTGCCACAGTGTCACCACTCCTCACGCTGCGACACCTCCAAACTGTCGCCTCCTGATGTGACACCCCCAAAAACAGCACCACCCCCTGATGTGACACCCCAGAACTGTCACCTCCCTGTGCTGTGACACCCCCAAATCCGTGCCACCACCGTGGTGTGACACCCCCAAACTGTCACCTGCCTGTGCTGTGACACCCCCAAAACAGTGCCACAGTGTCACCACCCCCTCACGCTGTGACACCCCAAAACTGTGTCACCAACCCCCCATGTTGTGACACCCCCAAACTGTCACCCCCTGATGTGACACCCCCAAAATTAGCGCCACCCGCCATGTTGTGACACCCCCAAACTGTCACCTCCCTGTACTGTGACACCCCCAAATCCGTGCCACCGCCGTGGTGTGACATGCCCAAACTGTCACCTCACCGTGCTGTGACACCCCCAAAACAGTGCCACCACCCCTTGTTGGGACAGCCCCAAATTGGTGTCACCACCCCCCATGTTGTGACAACCCCAAACTGTCACCTCACCGTGCTGTGACACCTCCAGAACAGTGCCACAGTGTCACAACCCCTCACGCTGTGACACCCCCAAACCTGTCACCCCCTGATGTGACACCCCCAGAAACAGCGCCACCCCCTGATGTGACACTCCAGAACTGTCACCTCCCTGTGCTGTGACACCCCCAAAACGGTGCCACAGTGTCACCAACCCCTCACGCTGTGACACCCCCAAACTGTGTCACCAACCCCCCATGCTGTGACACCCCAAAACTGTCACCTGCCTGTGCTGTGACACCTCCAGAACAGTGCCACAGTGTCACCACCCCCCATGTTGTGACACCCCCAAAAACAGCGCCACCCCCTGATATGACACTCCAAAACTGTCACCTCCCTGTACTGTGACACCCCCAAATCCGTGCCACCACCGTGGTGTGACACCCCCAAACTGTCACCTCACCGTGCTGTGACACCCCCAAACAGTGCCACCACCCCTTGTTGTGACAGCCCCAAATTGGTGTCACCACCCCCTCATGCTCTGACACCCCCAAACTGTCACCTGCCTGTGCTGTGACACCCCCAAAACGGTGCCACAGTGTCACCACCCCCTCACGCTGTGACACCCCCAAAATGGCGCCACCAAAATTCCTCAGGACCCCCCCAAAATTCCTTTTTTAGCCCCCAAAATTCTCCCCAAATTCCTCATGATCCCCCCAAATTCCCTCACGACCCCCCCCAAAAATTCCTCAAGACCGCCCCCAAAACTCCTCACAACCCCCAAAAAGTTCCTCAAAATTCCTCAATTCCCCCCAAAATTTCCCCAAAAAACCCCAAACCCCAAAATTTCCCCCGAAAAACCCAAATCCCAAAAACTCTCCTTAAAACCCCAAAATTTTCCCTGAAAACATCAAAAATTCCCTCCAAAATCCAAAATTCCCCCCCAAAACCCCACAGGTTCACCCCAAAATTCATCAAAATTCATCAGGACCCCCCCCCAAAACCCCTCAAGACCCCCCAGAATTCCTCAAGACCCCCCAAAATTCCTCAAGTCCACCCCCAAAATTCCCCCCAAATTCCTCAAGACCCCCCCAAAATCCCTCAGGACCCCCCAAAAATTCCTCAAAATTCCTCAAGACCTCCCCCAAAAATTCCTCAAGACCCCCCCCCAAAACTCCTCACAACCCCCAAAAAGTTCCTCAAAATTCCTCAAGACCCCCCCAAAACCCCACAAGTTCACCCCAAAATTCATCAGGACCCCCCCCAAATTTCTCATGACTCCCCAAAATTCCTCAAGACCCCCTCAAAAATCCCCCAGACCCCCCAAAATTCCCCAGAATCCCTCACGACCCCCCAAAACCCCTCAGGACCCCACAAATTCCCTCACAAATTCCTCACAACCCCCCCCTAAAATCCTCCAGGACCCCCCCAAAAATCCCTCAAGACCCCCCCAAAATTCATCAAAATTCCCCCAGGACCCCCCCAAAACCCCTCATGATCCCCCCAAAAATTCCTCAAAATTCCTCACAACCCTCAAAATTCCTCAAGACCCCCCCAAAACCCCACAAGTTCACCCCAAAATTCATCAGGACCCCCCCCCAAAACCCCTCAAGATCCCCCAGAATTCCTCAAGACCAACCCAAATTCCTCACGACCCCCCCCAAAATTCCTCAAGTCCACCCCCAAAATTCCCCCCAAATTCCTCAAGACCCCCCCAAAACCCCCCAAAATTCCCCAGAATCCCTCAGGACCCCCCAAAACCCCTCAGGATCCCCCAAATTCCCTCACAAATTCCTCACAACCCCCCCTAAAATCCTCCAGGACCCCCCCAAAAATCCCTCAAAAACCCCCCAAAATTCCTCAAAATTCCCCAGGACCCCCCAAAACCCCCCCAGGACCCCTCAAGACCCCTCAGAATTCCTCAAGACCAACCCAAATTCCTCACGACCCCCCCCCCCAAAATTCCTCAAATCCACCCCCAAAATTCCCCCCAAATTCCTCAAGACCCCCCAAATTTCTCATGACTCCCCAAAATTCCTCAAGACCCCCCCCGAAAACCCCTCACAACCCCCAAAAAGTTCCTCAAAATTCCTCAAGACCCCCCCAAAACCCCCCAGAATTCCCCAGAATCCCTCACGACCCCCCCAAAACCCCTCAGGATCCCCCAAATTCCCTCACAAATTCCTCACAACCCCCCCCTAAAATCCTCCAGGACCCCCCCAAAAATCATCAGAATTCCCCCAGGACCCCCCCAAAACCCCTCATGATCCCCCTAAAAATTCCTCAAAATTCCTCACGATCCTCCCAAAATTCCCCAGGACCCCCCCAAAATCCCTCACGACCTCCCCCAAAAATTCTTCAAGACCCCCCCCAAAACTCCTCACAACCCCCAAAAAGTTCCTCCAAATTCCTCAAGACCCCCACAAAACCCCACAAGTTCACCCCAAAATTCATCAGGACCCCCCCCAAATTTCTCATGACTCCCCAAAATTCCCCCAGGACCCCCCCAAAACCCCCCGGACCCCCCAATTCCCACCTTGTACCCGTTTTCCTTGGCGAACTCCAGGATCACCTCCCGCCGCTCCCGCGTGGTGTTGGTGGCATCAAAAACCTTTTATTTTTTTTTTTTTGGCAAAAATCGGGGGCCAAATTTGAACCCCCCAAAATATTTTGGGGTGAAATTCGTCCATTAAAGAGATGAATTAATTTTATTTTTAAATTTTTTTTTGTTTTAATTTGGGGGAGGGTTTCTCTCACCGCCACCTGCCCCTCCTCGGAGCTCAGGTAGGTTCGCACGTCCTTCAGCGCGGCCAGAGCGCAGTGCCTGAAAGATTTGGGGGTTCAGCTCCAAAAAAATCCCCAAAAACCCCAAAGTTTCCCTCAAATTTCCCCCCAAAACCCCCAAAATTCCCCCCAAACCCCAAAACTTCCCCCCCAAAGACCCCAAATCCCAAAATTCCCCCCAAAACCCCACAAATTCCCCCCAAACCCCCAAAATTTCCCCCAAAACCCCCAATCCCCAAAAATTCCCCCAAAACCCCCAAATCCCAAGATTTTCCAAAAAAAACCCCAATATTTCCCCCAAAACCCCCAAACCCCAAAAATTCCCCCAAAATCCCCCCAAAAGCCCCAAATCCCAAGATTTTCCCAAAAAAACCCCAAAATTTCCTCCCAAAACCCCAAAATTCCCCCCAAAAACACCAAAATTTTTCCCAAAACCCCCAAAAATTCCCCCAAAAATTCCGCCCAAAACCCCAAAATTTCCCCCCAAAATTTCCCCCCAAACCCCTAATTTCCCCCCCAAAACCCCCAAAATCTCCCCCCAAAACCCCCCAAATCCCAAAATTTCCCCCAAAAAAACCCAAAATTTCCCCCAAAACCCCCCAAAATTTCCCCAAAAAAACCCAAAACCCCAAAATCCGCCCTAAAACCCCCAAATCCCCCCCTAAAACCCCCAAAATTTCCCTAAAAAAACCACAACCCCCCCCAAAATAACCCCAAAATTTCCCCCCAAAACCCCAAAAATTCCCCAAAAACCCCGAAATTTCTCTCAAAAACCCCAAAAATTCCCCCCAAACCCCCCAAAATTTCCCCAAAAATCCCCCCAAAACCCCCAAATCCCCCCCTAAAACCCCAAATTTTCCCCGAAAAACCCCAACCCCCCCCAAAATAACCCCAAAATTTCCCTCAATACCCCAACATTTCCCTCAAAACCCCCAAAAATTCCCACAAAACCCCCCAAAATTTCCCCCAAAAAAACCCAAAACCCCAAAATCCGCCCTAAAACCCCAAAATTCCCCCCCAAAACCCCCCAAAATTCCCCAAAAACCCCCCCAAAACCTTCAAATCTCCCCTAAAACCCCAAAATTTCCCCAAAAAACCCCAAAATTTCCCCCACAACCCCAAAAAATTCCCCCAAAACCCCCCAAAATTTCCCCAAAAAAAAACCCCAAAACCCCAAAATCCGCCATAAAACCCCAAAATCCCCCCCTAAAGCCCCAAATTTTCCCCAAAAAACCACAACCTGCCTAAAAATAACACCAAAATTTCCCCCCCAAAAACCCCCAAAATTTCCCTCAAAAACCCCAAAAATTCCCCCAAAACCCCCCAAAATTTCCCCAAAAAACCCAAAACCCCAAAAATCCCCCCAAAACCCCCCCCTAAAACCCCCAAAAATTCCCAAAAAAACCCCAAAAATCCCCCCCCAAACCCCAAATTTCCCCAAAAAATCCCAAAATTTCCCCCCCAAAACCCAAAATTCCCAAAAAGAACCCCAAAAATCCCCCTAAAACCCCAAACCCCCCCCAAAACCCCCCAAAATCTCCCCTCCCAACCTTCGAATTTCCACTCCTTCGGGGTTATCGTGCCGGAAAAATTCATAATTTTTATAGTTGGGCACGGCTTCCCTGCGGTACTCGCCCACGTTGAACACTGCGGGGAGACCCCAGGACGGCTTTAAAGACTTCAGGACCCCCCAAAATTTTTTTTGGGGGGACCCCCGAGCACCCCAAAAATTCCTGACCTCGCGTGGGGGTGCCGATCCAGTTGAGGTAGCGGGTGAGTTTGCGGGAGATGTAGGTTTTACCTCGGGCGGGCAACCCCACCAGGATCACCATGGTGGGCACGTTGGTGAACTGGGGCACGCAGGCTGCCAGAAAAGAAAACAAAAAAAATTTAAAATTTGAATTTTTAAAACCCCCCCCCATGAATCCTAAATGGGGTTTTGTAAGCCTAAATTCATCCTGAACCCTAAAAAAATCCAATTTTGGGGTGAAAAATTTGTTCTGGAAAGGGAAATTCCTGCTTTGAATATCCCTAAAGGTGTTTTGGGGAGGGGGGAAAAAATTTAAATTTTTAAACACCCTCCCCATAAATCCTAAATGGGGTTTTGTAACCCTAAATTCGTCCTGGACCCCAAAAAATGCCAATTTTGGGGTGAAAAAGTTGTTCTGGAAATGGAAATTCCTCCCTTAGAATGTTTTGGGGGGAGGATTTTCTTCCCCTCCTCAAATTCAGACCCCCCCCCATAAATCCTAAATGGGGTTTTGTAACCCTAAATTCCCTCTGAACCCCAAAAATACCAATTTTGGGGTGAAAAATTTGTTCTGAAAAGGGAAATCCCTGCTTTGAATACTCCTAAAGGTGTTTTGGGGAGGGGGGAAACAAAAAATTTAAATTTTTAACCCCCGCCGATAAATCCCAAATTGGTTTTTGTAACCCTAAATTCCCTCTGAACCACAAAAATTCCAATTTTGGGGTGAAAAATTTGTCCTGGAAAGGGAAATCTCTGCTTTAATAAACCCTAAGGGTGGGTTGGCGAGGAAGCAAACAAAAAAATTTAAAGTTTAAAACACCCACCCATAAATCCTAAATGGGGTTTTGTAACCCTAAATCCATCCTGAACCCCAAAAATGCCAATTTTGGGGTGAAAAATTTGTTCTGGAAAGGGAAATTCCTGCTTTAAATATCCCTAAAGGTGTTTTGGGGAGGGGGGAAAAAATTTAAATTTTAAACCCCCCCATAAATCCTAAATGGGGTTTTGTAACCCTAAATTCATCCTGAACCCCAAAAATGCCAATTTTGGGGTGAAAAATCTGTTCTGAAAAGGGAAATTCCTGCTTTGAATAACCCTAAGGGCGGATTGGGGATGGGGGAAAAAGAAATTTAAATTTTTAAACCCCCCCCCCATAAATCCTAAATGGGGTTTTGTAACCCTAAATTCATCCTGCACCCCAAAAATGCCAATTTTGGGGTGAAAAATTTGCCCTGAAAAGGGAAATTCCTGCTTTGAATACCCCTAAAGGTGTTTTGGGGAGGGGGGAGAAAGAAAAATTTAAATTTTTAACCCCCCCCATAAATCCTAAATGGGGTTTTGTAAGCCTAAATTCGTCCTGCACCACAAAAATGCCAATTTTGGGGTGAAAAATTTGTCCTGGAAAGGGAAATCTCTGCTTTCAAAAGCCTAAGGGTGGGTTGGGGAGGGGGGGGAACAAAAAAATTTAAATTTTTAAAACACCCCCCCATAAATCCTAAATGGGTTTTTGTAAGCCTAAATTCATCCTGCACCACATAAAATCCCAATTTTGGGGTGAAAAATTTGGCCTGGAAAGGGAAATTCCTGCTTTGAAAACCCCTAAGGGCGGATTGGGGAGGGGGGAGAAAGAAAAATTTAAATTTTAAACCCCCCCCATAAATCCTAAATGGGGTTTTGTAACCCTAAATTCATCCTACACCCCATAAAATTCCAATTTTGGGGTGAAAAATTTGTCCTGAAAAGGGAAATTCCTGCTTTGAATACCCCTAAAGGTGTTTTGGGGAGGGGGGGGAACAAAAAATTTAAATTTTTAAAACACCCCGATAAATCCCAAATTGGTTTTTGTAACCTTAAATTCATCCTGAACCCCAAAAATCCCAATTTTGGGGTGAAAAATTTGTTCTGAAAAGGGAAATTCCTGCTTTGAATACCCCTAAAGGTGTTTTGGGGAGGGGAGAAACAAAAAATTTAAATTTTTAAAACACCCCCCCCCATAAATCCTAAATGGGGTTTTGTAAGCCTAAATTCGTCCTGAACCCTAAAAAAATCCAATTTTGGGGTGAAAAATTTGTTCTGAAAAGGGAAATCACTGCTTTAATAAACCCTAAGGGTGGGTTGGGGAGGGGGGGAAAAGAAAAATTTAAATTTTAAACCTCCCCGAGAAATCCCAAATTGGTTTTTGTACCCCTAAATTCCCTCTGAACCCCAAAAAAATCCAATTTTGGGGTGAAAAATTTGCCCTGAAAAGGGAAATTCCTGCTTTGAATACTCCTAAAGGTGTTTTGGGGAGGGGGGAAAAAATTTAAATTTTTAAAACCCCCCCCATAAATCCTAAATGGGGTTTTGTAAGCCTAAATTCATCCTGAACCCCAAAAATTCCAATTTTGGGGTGAAAAATTTGTTCTGGAAAGGGAAATCTCTGCTTTCAAAACCCTAAGGGCGGACTGGGGAGTGGGGAAAAGGAAATTTAAATTTTAAACCCCCCCATAAATCCTAAATGGGGTTTTGTAACCCTAAATTCGTCCTGCACCCCAAAAATGCAGAAAAATCTGTTCTGAAAAGGGAAATTCCTGCTTTGAATACCCCTAAGGGCGGATTGGGGATGGGGGAGAATAAAAAATTTAAATTTTAAACACCCCCATAAATCCTAAATGGGGTTTTGTGACCTTAAATTCATCCTGAAACCCCAAAAATTCCAATTTTGGGGTGAAAAATTTGCCCTGAAAAGGGAAAATTTGCCCCTAAGGGTCTTTTTTGAGGGGGGGAATTTTCCCCTTTATCTCAAATCTGTGCCCCCCCCTCAAATTTTAACTCCCTCAGAAATCCCGAATTGGTTTTTTGCACCCCCACATCCCTCCCGCACCCCAATTTTGGGTGAAAATTTTGCTTTTTAAAGCGATTTAATTGCAGCCCTCAAAAGTGAAATCCCCCCTAAGGATTTTTTGTTATTTATTTTTTTTTATATTTTGTTATTTATTATTTTTTGTGTGGGGGGGGGGGGGGGATTTTCCCCTTATCTCAAATCTGTCCCCCCCCCCCCCTCAAATCCCACCCCCCCAAATTTCACTCCTGGGGTCCAAAAAAACCCCCCAAATTTATTTTTTATTTTAATTTAATTTAATTTTATTTTTATTTCCGGGGGAGGGGGGTCCCTTTGAGCCGCTCCGATGTCGCCGCCATGTCCCTCCCTCTGCCCCCCCCACCCCTTTCAATGTCCCCGCTGTCCCTATCGCTGTCCCTCCCTCCAAAAAAAAAATAAAATAAAATTAATTTTTAATTTTTTTTTATTCCTTGTCCCTCCTACCTGGGATTTTGGGGGATTTCTCCTCCATTTTGGGGTTTCGGTGCCCCCCGAGAAGGTCGCGGGTAATTTTACACCAATGGGAGGGGACACTGGGGACAACGGGGGGGGGCCAGGGACAGCGGGGCCCCCCCCGTGGGGACCGGACCCTGTCACCCCTTTGGGGGGGGGGGCCGGAATGGGGAGTGAGACCCCCCCGTTCTTTTTGGGACCCCCCCCCTTTTTTGGGACCCCCATTTTTAGGACCCCCCCCGCCACACACTTTTTTCAGAGGTATCGCCCATTTTTTGGGACCCCCCCCATTTTTAGGACCCCCCTTTTCTTTTAGGACCCCCCCTTATTTTTAGGATCCCCCTTTTTTGGGACTCCCATTTTTAGCACCTCCCGTTTTTTAGGACCTCCCCATTTTTAGGATCCCCCCCTTTTTTGGGACCCCCCATTTTTAGGACCCCCCCCTTTTCTTTTACGACCCCCATTTTTAGGACCCCCCCTTATTTTTAGGATCCCCCCTTTTTTGGGACTCCCATTTTTAGCACCCCCCGTTTTTTAGGATCTCCCCCACTTTTAGAATCTCCCCCTTTTTTTAGGACCCCCCCCTTTTTAGGACCACCCCCATTTTTTTCGGACCCCCCCCCTTTTTTGGGACCCCCATTTTTAGGACAACCCCCCCACACACTTTTTTCAGAGGTATCGCCCCTTTTTTCGGACCCCCCATTTTTAGGATCCCCCCTTTTTTGGACCCCCCGTTTTTTAGGACCCCCCCTTATTTTTAGGATCCCCCCTTTTTTGGGACTCCCATTTTTAGGACCCCCCCATTTTTAGGACCCCCCCATTTTTAGGACCCCCCCATTTTTTTCGGACCCCCCCTTTTTTGGGACCCCCATTTTTAGGACCTCCCCCGCCACACTGTTTTCAGAGGTATCGCCCCTTTTTTGGGACCCCCCCATTTTTAGGACCCCCGTTTTTTAGGACCCCCCCTTATTTTTAGGATCCCCCCTTTTTTGGGACTCCCATTTTTAGCACCCCCCGGTTTTTAGGACCCCCCCATTTTTAGGATCCCCCTCTTTTTAGGACCCCCCCCTTTTTTGGGACCCCCCATTTTTAGGACCCCCCCACACTTTTTTCAGAGGTATCGCCCCTTTTTTGGGACCCCCCATTTTTAGGACCCCCCCCTTTTCTTTTACGACCCCCATTTTTAGGACTCCCCCTTATTTTTAGGATCCCCCCTTTTTTGGGACTCCCATTTTTAGCACCCCCCGTTTTTTAGGACCCCCCCATTTTTAGGATCCCCCCATTTTTTTCGGACCCCCCCTTTTTTGGGACCCCCCATTTTTAGGACCCCCCCTTTTCTTTTACGACCCCCATTTTTAGGACCCCCCCTTATTTTTAGGATTCCCCCTTTTTTTAGGACCCTCCCTTTTCTTTTAGGACCCCCCCTTATTTTTAGGATCCCCCCTTTTTTGGGACTCCCATTTTTAGCACCCCCCGTTTTTTAGGACCCCCCCCCATTTTTAGGATCCCCCCTTTTGTTAGGACCCCCCCTCCTTTTTAGGACCCTCCCATTTTTTTAGGACCCCCCCCTTTTTTGGGACCCCCCATTTTTAGGACACCCCCCCACACTTTTTTCAGAGGTATCGCCCCTTTTTTGGGACCCCCCATTTTTAGGACCCCCTTTTCTTTTAGGACCCCCCCCTTATTTTTAGGACCCCCCCCTTTTTTGGGACTCCCATTTTTAGCACCCCCCGTTTTTAGGACCCCCCCATTTTTTTAGGACCCCCCCCTTTTTAGGACCCCCCCATTTTTTTCGGACCCCTCCCTTTTTTGGGACGCCCATTTTTAGGACAACCCCCCCACTTTTTTCAGAGGTATCGCCCCTTTTTTCGGACCCCCCATTTTTAGGACCCCCCTTTTCTTTTAGGACCCCCCCCTTATTTTTAGGATCCCCCCTTTTTTGGGACTCCCATTTTTAGCACCCCCCCATTTTTAGGTCCCCCCCATTTTTTTAGGACACCCCCCCCCCTTTTTAGGACCCCCCCATTTTTTTAGGATCCCCCCCTTTTTTGGGACCCCCATTTCTTTTAGGACCCCCATTTTTGGGAACCCTTTTTTAAGACCTCTATTTTTAGCACCCCCCCCTTTTTAAAGACCCCCATTTTGCGGACCCCCCCTCTTTCTTTAGGGACCCCCATTTTTGGGAACCCCTTTCTTTTAGGACCCCCCCCCCCCTTTTTAGGACCCCCATTTTTAGAACCCCCCCTTTTTTCAGAGGTATCGCCCCTTTTTTGGGACCCCTATTTTTAGGACCCCCCCTTTTTTAGGATTCCCCCTTTTTTAGGAAACCCCCCCCTTTTTTAGGACCTCATTTTTAGGACCCCCTCCCCTTTTCAAACCCCCATTTTAAACCCTCCCCTCTTTCCTATTTTGTCTTCTGGGGGGGGTCGCAATTTGGGATGGGGGGCGATTATCCCCCAAATCCCACCCCCTTGGGGACCCCCTCAGGGTCCCCATCCCCTTTTTTGGGGTCCCCCTCCCGTAAATATCTCAATGTTTGTCACTTTGGAGGGGGTCCCCGATTTTGGGGTCCGCAGTGCCTGAGGATGAGGAGGAAAAGGGGATGGGGGGACCCCTCCCCAAATCATGGGAGCCTTCGGACACCCCTGGGGGACCCCTCGATGCTTTGGGACCCCCCTCGAGCTGGGGGAACCCCCTTGTCCTGCTCCGGTCCCCCCCGGGATTGCCCGCTCGTGTCTCCCGGTCCCTCCCCGGTGTCCCCTCGGTGTCCCCTCGGTGTCCTCCCGGTCCCTCCCCGGTGTCCCCAGGTCTTTCCCCGGTTCCACCCGGGTCTTTCTCCGGTTCCTCCCCTCGGTGTCCCCTCCGGTGCCACCCCCGGTGTCTCCCAGGTCGTTCCCCGGTCCCTCCCCGGTGTCCCCTCCGGTCCCTCCTTTGGCCCAACCACCCGGTCCCCTCCCCTCGGTGTCCCTTCGGTCCTTCCCCGGTCCCCTCCCTGGTGTCCCCTCGGTGTCCTCCCGGTCCCTCCCTGGTGTCCCCAGGTCTTTCCCCGGTTCCACCCGGGTCTTTCTCCGGTTTCTCCCCTCGGTGCCACCCCCGGTGTCCTCCCAGGTCGTTCCCCGGTCCCTCCCCGGTGTCCCCCCGGTCCCTCCTTTGGCCCAACCCCCGGTCCCTCCCCTCGGTGTCCCCCTCGGTCCTTCCCCGGTCCCTCCCCGGTGTCCCCCCCGGGTTTCTCTCCCGGTCCCTCCTTTGCCCAACCCCTGGTCCCTCCTCCCGGTGTCCCCCAGATCTTTCCCCGGTGTCCCCCCAGGTCTTTCCCCGGTTCCACCCGGGTCTTTCTCCGGTTCCTCCCCCCCGGTCCCCTCCCCTCGGTGTCTCCCAGGTCGTTCCCCGGTCCCTCCCCGCTGTCTCCCCGGTCCCTCCTTTGGCCCCAACCCCCGGTCCCTCCCCTCGGTGTCCCCTCGGTCCTTCCCCGGTCCTTCCCCGGTGTCCCCACGGTGTCTCCCCGGGTTCTCTCCCGGTCCCTCCTTTGGCCCAACCCCTGGTCCCTCCTCCCGGTGTCCCCCAGGTCTTTCCCCGGTGTCCCCCAGGTCTTTCCCCGGTTCCACCCGGGTCTTTCTCCGGTTCCTTCCCCCCCGGTCCCTCCCCCTCGGTGTCCCCCTCCGGTGCCACCCCCGGTGTCTCCCAGGTCGTTCCCCGGTCCCCCCCCCGGTGTCCCCCCCGGTCCCTCCTTTGGCCCAACCCCCTGGTCCCTCCTCCCGGTGTCCCCTCGGTCCTTCCCGGTCCCCTCCCCGGTGTCCCCTCGGTGTCCTCCCGGTCCCTCCCTGGTGTCCCCAGGTCTTTCCCCGGTTCCACCCGGGTCTTTCTCCGGTTCCTCCCCCCCGGTCCCTCCCCTCGGTGTCCCCTCGGTCCTTCCCCGGTCCCTCCCTGGTGTCCCCTCGGTGTCCCTCCCGGTCCCTCCCCGGTGTCCCCAGGTCTTTCCCCGGTTCCACCCGGGTCTTTCTCCGGTTCCTCCCCCCCGGTCCCTCCCCTCGGTGTCCCCCCCCGGTGCCATCCCCGGTGTCCCCCCGGTCCCTCCTTTGGCCCAACCCCCGGTCCCTCCCCTCGGTGTCCCCTCGGTCCTTCCCCGGTCCCTCCCCGTGTCCCCCCCGGGTTCTCTCCCGGTCCCTCCTTTGGCCCAACCCCCGGTCCCTCCTCCCGGTGTCCCCCAGGTCTTTCCCCGGTGTCCCCCAGGTCTTTCCCCGGTCCCTCCGGCTCTTTCCTCGGTCCCACCCTCTCCCTCCTCGCTCCTCCCGCTCCCTCTCCGGTCCCTCCCCTCTCCTTCTCCCTTCCCCCGGTTCCTCCCGGGTCTCTCTCCGGTCCCTCCCCGCCCTTCCCTCTCCCCTCCTCTTCCTCCCCGCCCCTCTCCCTCCTTTGTCCCTCCCTCTCCCTCCTGGTTCCTCCCTCTCCCTCCCCTTTCCCTCCTCCATCCCTCCCCTCTCCCCTCCTCTTCCTCCCCGCCCCTCTTCCCCCCTTTCCCTCCCGGTTCCTCCCCCGGTTCCTCCCCCGGTTCCTCCCCCGGTTCCGCCCCCCGCTCCCATTGGCGGCCATGGCGGCGATCCGCACCGTGCAGGTACCAGGACCCCTCCGCTGTCCCCCGCTCCGGGGATATTTGAGGAGGGGTCTCCCCCCATCCTCACCGAGCCCTCGGTGTCACCCGTGTCCCCCCCCCCCGCAGGGCTCGGTGGCGCTGGTGACCGGCGGCGGCTCCGGGCTGGGCCGGGCCACGGCGGAGCGGCTGCTGGAGCGGGGGGCGCGGGTGCTGCTGCTGGACCTGCCCTCGTCCGGGGGCGCCGAGCTGGCCCGGGAGCTCGGGGAGAGCTGCGCGTTCGCCGCCGCCGATGTGAGCACCGGGCTGGGGGCTGCGGGACACCGGGAATGGCGGGGACAGCCCCGGACTGAGCACCGGGGGCACCGGGGGGGCTGCGGGACACCGGGAAAGGCGGGGACAGCCCCCGGACTGAGCACCGGGGGCACCGGGCTGGGGGCTGCGGGACACCGGGAATGGCGGGGACAGCCCCGGACTGAGCACCGGGGGCACCGGGCTGGGGACTGCGGGACACCGGGCATGGCGGGGACAGCCCCGGACATGGGGGACACCCCCGCCGATGTGAGCACCGGGCTGGGGGCTGCGGGGACACCGGGAATGGCGGGGGACAGCCCCGGACATGGGGACATTGGGAGCACCGGGGGCACCGGGCTGGGGGCTGCGGGGACACCGGGAATGGCGGGGACAACCCCCCCGGACATGGGACATCACCCCAGACATGGGGACATTGGGGACACCCCCGGACATGGGGGACATTGGGGACACCCCCGGACATGGGGACATTGGGAGCACCGGAGGCAGCGGGCTGGGGGCTGCGGGACACCGGGAATGGCGGGGACAGCCCCGGACATGGGGACATCCCCGCCGATGTGAGCACCGGGGGCACCGGGGGGGCTGCGGGACACCGGGAATGTCGAGGACATCTTCGGACATGGGGACATTGGGAGCACCGGGGGCAGCGGGCTGGGGGCTGCGGGACACCGGGAATGGCGGGGACACCCCCGGACTGAGCACCGGGGCACCGGGCTGGGGGCTGCGGGACACCGGGAATGGCGGGGACAGCCCCGGACATGGGGACATTGGGAGCACCAGGGGCACCGGGCTGGGGGCTGCGGGACACCGGGAAATGGCGGGGACACTCCCCCGGACATGGGGACACCCCCGTTGGTGACACTGTCCCTGACACGTGGCCACCGTGACCCCTCGGTTGGTGACATCCACACATGGTCACCGTGACCCCCCCCGTTGGTGACATCCACGCATGGTCACCGTGACCCCCCCCCCCGTTGGTGACATCCACACATGGTCACCGTGACCCCCCCCCGTTGGTGACATCCCCCCCGACATGGGGCCGCCCCTGTTGGTGACGTTCCCCACAAGACGTGGCCACCACGACCCCCCCTGTTGGTGGCAATCCACACGTGGCCACCAGGACCCCCCCCCGCTGTCGGTGACACCCTTCCAGACACGTGGCCACCATCACCACCCCCCCGCCCTGTTGGTGACATCCACACGTGGCCACCGTGACATCAGCCCTGAGTGTGGCACCACCTTGATCCCCCTTCTGGTGACCTGGGACCCCTCAGGTGACATCCCCACCTTGATGGGGCCTGACATCTCAGGTGACCTTGGCCAAGGGGGCGGGGACAACCTTGACCCCTCAGGTGACCTTGGCCAAGGGGGTGGGGACAACCTTGATCCCTCAGGTGACCTTGGCCAAGGGGGCGGGGACAACCTTGATCCCTCAGGTGACCTTGGCCAAGGGGGCGGAGACAACCTTGACCCCTCAGGTGACCTTGGCCAAGGGGGTGGGGATAACTTTGCTCCTCCCCCGCCTCAAACCGGGGCCATCATGACCTTGACCGAGGAGTCAAGGTCACCTTGACCTTGCTGGTGACATCTCACCTTGTCCTTGTCCCCTCTGGTGACATCAAACCCCAACACAGCCCCATTGTCTCCCCAGGTGACCTCACCTGAGGGGGACACCCCTCGATTTGGGACCACCTTGACCCTTCCATCCACATCCCATGGTGACCCTGGTGGTGACACCAGTGGTGACGTCCCCATGGTGACACCCCCAGGTGACCTCACCTGAGGAGATGGGGGCCACCTTGGCCACCTCCTCGACTTGAGACCACCTTGACCCCTCCAGCCATGTCCTGTGGTGACCCCGGTGGTGACCCATGTGGTGACACTTCCCAAGGTGACCCCAATGGTGACCCCACACTGATGACAACCCCCAGGTGACCTCACCTGAGCAGGTGAGCGCGGCGCTGGGCGTGGTCCAGAAGAAGTTTGGCCGCCTGGACCTGGCCGTGAACTGCGCCGGCATCGGCATCGCCGTCAAGACCTACAACAGCAAGAAGGACAAAGTGCATCCAGAGGGTCATCAACGTCAGTGGGGGGCTCGGGGTGGGATGGGGGGTCTGGGGTCAGTGGGGTGGGTGAGGGGGGTCTGGGGTCAGTGGGGTGGGTGACCTGGTCAGTGAGGGGGTCTCTGGTCAATGGTGTGGATGACCTGGTCAATGGTTGGATGGTCAATGACAAGTATGACCTGGTCAATGGTGTGGATGACCTGGTCAATGGGTGGGTGACCTGATCAGTGAGGGGATGACCTGGACAATGTGTAGATGACCTGGTCAATGGTGTGGGTGACCTGGTCAATGGGTGGGTGACCTGGTCAGTGAGGGGATGACCTGGACAATGTGTAGATGACTTGATCAATGGCACAGATGACCTGCTCAGGGAGGGGATGACCTGGTCAATGGGGTGGATGACCTGGTCAATGTGTGGATGATCAATGGTGGATGACCTCATCACTGGTGTGGGATGATCAATGGGTGGATGACCTGGTCAATGGATGGATGACCGGTCAGTGGCATGGATGACCTGGTCAGTGAGGGAGGTCTCTGGTCAATGGTGTGGATGATGTGGTCAGTGGGTAGATGGTCAATGGTGTGGATGACCTGGTCAGTGGGTAGATGGTCAATAGCATGGATGACCTGGTCAATGGCGTGGATGACCTGGTCAGTGGACACTGGATGACCTGGTCAGTGGTGTGGAGGATCTGGTCAATGGGTGACTGACCTGGTCAGTGAGGGGGGTCTCTGGTCAATGGGAATGGGGTGGATGAGGGGGGTCTCTGTTCAGTAGGGTGGATGACCTGGTCAGTGAGGGAGGTCTCTGGTCAATGGTGTGGATGACCTGCTCCAATGGATGACCTGGTCAGTGAGGGAGGTCTCTGGTCAATGGTGTGGATGATCTGGTCAATGAGTGGATGACCTGGTCAGTGGGTGGATGATCAATGGCGTGGATGATCAATGGCGTGGATGACCTGGTCAGTGGGTGGATGACCTGGTCAGTGAGGGGGGTCTCTGTTCAGTGGTGTGGATGTCTGGTCAGTGGATGGATGACCTGGTCAATAGGGGGATGACCTGGTCAATGAGGGGGGTCTGGGTTCAGTGGGGTGGATGACCTGGTCAGTGGTGTGGATAGTCAGCGGGGTGGGTGACCTGGTCAATGAGGGAGGTCTCTGGTCAGTGGTGTGGATGACCTGCTCCAATGGATGATGTGGTCAGTGCATGGATGACTTGGTCAAAGTGTAGACGACCTGATCAATGCCATGGATGATCAATGGGTGAATGACCTCATCAATGGCATGGATGACCTGGTCAGTGGATGGATGACCTGGTCAATCTTGTGGGTGACCTGGTCAATGGCATGGATGGTCAATGGCAGGGATGACCAGGTCAGTGAGGGGATGACCTGGTCAATGGGGTGGATGACTTGGTCAGTGGTGGATGACCTGGTCAGTGGGTGGATGATGAATGGTATGGATGACCTGGTCCATGAGGGGATGATCTGGTCAATGGGGTGGATGACCTGATCAATAGTGGATGATCAATAACGTGGATGACCTCATCAATAGTGTGGATGATCAATGGGTGAATGACCTGGTCAGTGGTGTGGATGATCAAAGGGGTGGATGACCTTCACCCGTTCATCAGTGGGTGGATGATCAATGGGTGGATGACCTGGTCAATGGATGGATGACCTGGTCAGTGAGGGAGGTCTCCGGTCAATGGTGTGGATGATCTGGTCAATGGTGTGGATGACCTGGTCAATGAGTGGATGACCTGGTCAATGGCATGGATGCTCAATGGCATGGATGGTCAGTGGGTGAATGACCTCATCAATGGCATGGATGACCTGGTCAATGGCATGGATGATCAATGGTGTGGATGACCTGGTCAATGGCATGGATGGTCAATGGGTGGATGACCTGGTCAATGGCATGGATGACCAATGTGTAGATGACCTCATCAATGGCGTAGATGATCAATGGGTGGATGATCAATGGTGTGGATGACCAATGTGTAAATGACCTCATCAATGGCATAGATGATCTGTAGGTGGATGACCTGATAAATGGCGTGCATGATCAATGGCTTGGCCCTCATCAATGCCATACCTGTAGATGTGTGACCTCCGGGCGTTCCCACCACAACACCCGGAGCTGTGTGGGGTCACCACCAGGGTTTGGTGCCCCCCACAAGCCCCCCTCCCCAAACCCCCCTCCCCAAATGCAGGTGAACCTGGTGGGCACCTTCAACGTGATCCGCCTAAGCGCGCAGCTCATGAGCCACAACAAGCCGGACGCCGATGGCCACCGCGGCCTCATGGTCAACACGGCCAGCGTGGCCGCCTTCGAGGGACAGGTGAGCGACCCCGGGGGCCACCGGGGGGTCAGGGAACCTTCCAGAAACCCCACAAGCCACCACTATTGGAATAATTCCAATATTGCAGATGGGACGTGCCTGAGCTCGTAGGGCCCTTGGTGCTTGACCAAAATTTGGCAAATGTGGCGATTTCACCCCAAAAACGCTTTTGGCCAACTGGATTTGTGGTGTTTCACCCCAAAAATGCTTTTGGCTGGTGGATGTGTGGTGTTAAACTGTAATATATTAACTTCTAGTGATTGGAGAGGAGTAACATGAGTATGGTAATATTTATATTATATTATATTATATTATATTATATTATATTATATTATATTATATTATATTATATTATATTATATTATATTATATTGTATTATATTATATTATATATGTCATATTACATTATATTACATTACATAGCATTATATTATATAATATATAAAAAGTAAATATATAATTTAATTATTATAATTACATTATATAATAATTATTATATAATTAAATATATAATATGTAATTATATATTATAACACAATATTATAACATAATATATTATATATAATATAGATAATAGATATGATAATAGATATAGTATAGAGAATATTGTAACATTTATATAATTATATAATATTTAATTATTATATAATAATTCTATTCTATTACATTATATCACTATATATTATATAACATAACAAAATAATACATATAGCGCAATGCAATATAATATAATATAATATAATATAATATAATATAATATAATATAATATAATATAATATAATATAATATAATATAATATAATATAATATAATATAATATAATATAATATAATATAATATAATATAATATAACTGAAAAACAACTTCTAGCTTAAACTGTAACATATTAGCTTTTAGTGATTGAAGAATAGTAACATGAATATAGTAATATTCGTGGTATATTATACATATAGTAATAACATAGTATTTATTATAGAGTATTTATGATATAGTAATTACATATTATTTATATTATATATAATTTACATTATTTACATAATTATATATATTATGTTAGTTATATATTCTATTATAGTAGTATTATAAATTATATGTTAGTATATTGTAGTATATTATAGTATATTATAGTACATTATAGTATATTATAGTAGATATGATAGGCTATAGATAATAGTTAAGGTATAGATTGGTTCTGTTTTTCAGTTAGGCTGAAAAACATCTTCTAGGTTAAACTGTAATATATTCACTCAAAGTTAATACGTTACAGTTTAATCTAGAAGTTGTTGTTCCAGTTTTCTTGCAGCGCAAAATTCGGAGATCTTTTTTCTATTTGCAATTTTGCTGACTTGTTTGCCTGTGTTATCCAAATACAGCAGAACCAATCTACGCCTTAACTTTTATGTGTCATTTATCATAACTTATATTATATTATATTATATTATGTTATATTATATTATATTATGTTATATTATATTATATTATATTATATTATATTATATTATATTATATTATATTATATTATGTTATATTATATTATATTATATTATATTATATTATATTATATTATATTATATTATATTATATGTTACGTTACGTTACGTTACGTTACGTTACGTTACGTTATGTTATGTTATATTGCATTACATTACATTACATTACATTATATATTATTACACTCCATTATAATACATTCCATTATATGTGTTATATTATGTTATATTGCATTACAATATATTATAAATAATAATTATAAATTATATAATTTAACTAATAAAATTAGGTTAGATAATAATTATTATATAATTAACTATATATTATTCATGTAATCATGTGTTATAATATAATATTATAACATATTATATATAATGTATATATTAATATATTTTGTATATCTAATACTATAACATTTATATAATAATTATATAATATTTATTTAAATATTATATAATTAAATATTATATATTTATTATATAGAAATATATTATGTTATATTTTATCACTATATATTATGTAACATAACATAACAATAATATAATATAATATATTATAATATATTATATTATATTATATTATATTATATTATATTATATTATATTATATTATATTATATTATATTATATTATATATACAACATTATATATTATATATAATATTATGTATTTATCTTATATTATTTTATATAATATAATATAATATAATATAATATAATATAATATAATATAATATAATATAATATAATATAATATAATATAATATAATATAATATAATATAATATAATATGCATCTATATGAAATATATATATATACATAAATATATATATAAATATATATTTTAAAAAATATAAAATATATATATATAAACTGACACCCCTGAGCAGGGAATTATCAGGGGGAAGGAACTAAAAATGAAAATCAAACCCCACAACCCCAATTTCACTCCCTACAGGTCGGCCAAGCCGCCTACTCGGCCTCCAAGGGCGGCATCGTGGGCATGACCCTGCCCATCGCCCGCGACCTGGCACCGCTGGGCATCCGCGTGGTCACCATCGCGCCAGGTGGGGACACCTGGGGACACCTCCTGGGGACACTTGGGGACACCTCCTGGGGACACTTGGGACACCTCCTGGGGACACTTGAGACAGCTCCTGGGGAAACTTGGGACAGCTCCTGGGGATTCCTGGGGACACCTGGGACACCTGGGACAGCTCCTGGGGACTCCTGGGGACACCTCCTAGGGACACATCTTGGGGACACTTGGGACACCTGGGGACACCTGGGGACACTTGAGACAGCTCCTGTGGACACCTCCTGGGGACACCTCCTGGGGATACTTGGGGACACTTGGGATACCTCCTGGGGACACACCTGGGACACCTGGGGACACTTGGGACAGCTCCTGGAGACACCTGGGGACACCTCCTGGGGACACCTCCTGGGGACACTTGGGAACATTTGGGATACCTCCTGGGGACACACCTGGGGACACCTGGGGACACCTGGCACACCTGGGGACACCTCCTGGGGACACCTCATGGGGACACCTCATGGGGACACCTCATGGGGACACCTGGGACACCCCCTGGGGACACCCCTAGGGACACCTGGGGACACCTGGGACACCTGAGGACACCTCTTGGGGACACCTGTGGACACCTGGGGCATTTGGGATACCTCCTGGCGTCACACCTGGGGACACACCTGGGGACACCTGGGGACACCCCTAGGGACACCTGGGGACACCTGAGGGAGGGGAGGGCAAGGGGGGCTCGGTTCAATGGGTGTTTTCTACAATATTCATTTGAATATTTGCCCAAAAAGTAAAATATGAAAAATAAAATAAAAAATAGATAAAAAATGTAACAAAGAAACAATCAAATAAATAAATACATAAATAAATAAAACAAAAATAAATAAAATAAACAATAAATAAAAGAAAAATTTAAAAAATAAAAAATAAAATAATAATAAATAAACGTTTAATAAAATGAAACTAAAGTAAAATTAAAAATAAAAATAAATAAATAAAATAAAAAAATTAAAATAAAATTAAAAAAAAATTAAAATAAAATAAAAGAAACAAAATAATAAATAAAAGAAAATTAAAAATAGAAAATAAATAAATATAAATAAATAAAAACTAAATAAAATGAAATAAAAAATAATAAAGAAATAAAATAAAGAAATTAAATATTTATAAATTAAATAATAAATAAATAAAATAAAGAAATAAAAAGAAATAAAAAGAAATAAAAGAAATAAAATAATAAATGAAAGAAAAATTTTAAATTTAAAAAGTAAAAAATAAATAAAAGAAAAATAAATAGCATAAATAAAATAAAAAATAACTAAAAAAATAAATAACATAAATGAAACAAAATTAAAAAACGAATATATTAAAAAAGAAATAAAGTAAATAAAATAAAGAAATAAATAAAATAAAAATTAAATTTACAAGCATAAATAAAATAAAATAATACCTAAAAAATAAATAACATAAATAAAATAAAATTTTACATAATTAGAATAAAAAATAAAGAAAAAATTAAATAGAATACAATAGTAAATTAAATAAATAAAACAAATTTAAAAAATAAAAAATAATATAATAAATAAAATGTAAAAATAAATAAAATAAAGTAAAATAAAATAAAATAAAATAAATAAAATGAAAAATAACTGAAAAAATACATAACATAAATCAAAAGAAAAAATGCCTAGAATAAAAAGAAATTAAATAAAATAAAAAAGAAATAAAATTAAATAATAAATAAAATTTAAAAATAAAGTAAAATAAAATAAAATACAATACAATACAATAAAATAAAATAAAATAAAATAAAATAAAATAAAATTAAAAAAAATAATTAAAAAAAAATAAAATATTTATTTTCCCCCCTTTCCAGGGCTGTTCTCCACCCCTCTCCTGGCCGGGCTCCCCGAGAAGGTTCGGCGCTTCCTGGGCCAGCAGGTGCCGTTCCCGTCCCGCCTCGGGGACCCCGCCGAGTTCGCGCACCTGGTGCAGGCCCTGGCCGAGAACCCCATGGTCAACGGCGAGGTGGTGAGGCTGGACGGGGCCCTCAGGATGCAGCCCTGAGCCCCAAAACCCGGGGAACCCCAAAAATGCTTCAGGGGAACCCCAGAAATCTGGGGTGGGAGAGGTGACGGAGAGGACGCTGCGAGGATCAACGGGGACACTCCAACGCTGTGGGGACAACGATGGGGACGCTGTGGGGACATTTTGTGATGAGGGGGCGCGACCTCCTTTGAGTAGACACAACCCCCCCAAAAGTGAGGACACCAAGGATTTGGGGACACCAAGGATTTGGGGACACCTGAGGGGATTTGGGGACGCCAAGGAAATGGGGACACCCAAGGATTTGGGGGACACTGTGGGGACATTTTGTCCTGAGGGGGCACGACCTCCTTTGAGTAGACGCAACCCCCCCAAAAGTGAGGACACCAAGGATTTGGGGACGCCAAGGATTTGGGGACACCTGAGGGGATTTGGGGACACCAAGGAAATGGGGACACCCAAGGATTTGGGGGACACTGTGGGGACATTTTGTCCTGAGGGTCCTGAGGGGACACGAACCCCCCTGAGTGGACACAACCCCCCTCCAAAAGTGGGGACACCAAGGATTTGGGGACGCCAAGGATTTGGGGACACCTGAGGGGATTGGGACATTCAGGATTTGGGGACACCCAAGGAAATGGGGACACCCAAGGATTTGGGGGACACTGTGGGGACATTTTGTCCTGAGGGTCCTGAGGGGACACGAATCCCCCTGAGTGGACACAACCCTCCTCCAAAAGTGGGGACACCAAGGATTTGGGGACGCCAAGGATTTGGGGACGCCAAGGATTTTGGGACGCCAAGGATTTGGGGACACCTGAGGGGATTGGGACATTCAGGATTTGGGGACACTCAAGGAAATGGGGACACCCGAGGGGATTTGGGGACACCAAGGATTTGGGGACACCAAGGAAATGGGGACATCCAAGGATTTGGGGACACTGTGTCCTGAGGGGACACGACCCCACCTGAGTGGACACAACCCCCCTCCAAAAGTGGGGACACCAAGGATTTGGGGACGCCAAGGATTTGGGGACGCCAAGGATTTGGGGACACCTGAGGGGATTGGGACATTCAGGATTTGGGGACACCAAGGAAATGGGGACATCCAAGGATTAGGGGACACCCAAGGAAATGGGGACATCCAAGGATTAGGGGACACTGTGTCCTGAGGGTCCTGAGGGGACACGACCCCACCTGAGTGGACACAACCCCCCGCCCCCCCAAAAGTGGGGACACCAAGGATCTGGGGACACCCAAGGAGGATTTGGGGACAAACCCCAGGATTGTGGCCATGAGGACAAACCCCAGGATTGTGGCCATGACCCCTGCTCAGGTTTTGGGGGGTCCATCCTGAGCCCCCCCCTCAATTTGGGGACTCCCCTCAGCCCCTCCCCCACATCAATAAAGCGCGGCCTCCGAGCCCTGCGATGCCCGGCCTCCTTTCTCTCCTTATTGGCTCTTTCTGCTGTCAATCATAACACAAACAGATGTGATTGGTCGGTGCGGGAGAGGGAGGGGAGAACCTCACACGCGCTGAGCTCGCCGCTGATTGGCTGGGGGCGGGGCTTGTCGCGTCTCTGCGCTCGCTGATTGGATGAATCACCTGTCAATACGGCGGGGTGACGGGTAGGCGGGCTCGGCGCTGATTGGTCAGAGAGGAACTTCCGGCGGAGGCAACTCGTGAGGGGACCGGGACCGGCGGCGGCGCCGGGAGCAAAACCGGGAACGGGAAACGCGACCGGGATCGGGAAACCGCAGCCATGAACATCCGGAACGCGCGGGTGGGCGGCCCGGGACGGGCGGGGGGGCTCGGCCAGGGAGAACCGGGCAGGGATCTGCCGGTGATACCGGGACATGGCGGGAGGCGTGAGGGGAACGCCGGGATTCGGGAGCGGTACCGGGCCCTGAGGGGGCTCTGAGGGGATCCCGGTACCGTTTTGGCGCTCTGAGGTGGATCCGAGGTCGGAGGAGGCTCTGAGAGCCCCTCCCGGTATTGGGGAGCACCGGGGCCGGTTCTGGGCTGACTCCCCCGGTTCTTCTCCGGTTGTTCCCGGTAGCCCGAGGACCTGATGAACATGCAGCACTGCAACCTGCTCTGCCTGCCCGAGAACTACCAGATGAAATATTATTTCTACCACGGCCTCTCGTGGCCTCAGGTGTGGCTCTGGGTGCGCCCCGGGATTACCGGAATTACCGGGATTTAACCCTTTCTCTGCCGGATTTAACCCCTCCCGGTGCCCCTCGGTCTCCTCTAGAACACCTGGGTCCTGAATTTCACACCTGGGGCCCTGAATTTTCACCCCTGGATCCCCTTCCCAGCACACCTGGAACCCCTCAGGGTCACCTGAAATCCCCCTCAGGGTCACCTGGAATCCCCCTCAGGGTCACCTGGACACCCCCAGCGTCACCTGGATCCCTCAGGACCCCCTGGAACCACCTCAGGGTCACCTGGACCCCCTCAGGAACCCCCTGAAATCCCCACCAGGGTCACCTGGACCCCCCAGGACCCCCTGGATCCCCTCAGGGTCACCTGGAACCCCTCAGGGACCCCCCTGGAATCCCCCCAGGGACCCTCTGGATCCCCTTCCCAGCACACCTGAGCCCTCAGGGTCACCTGGAATCCCCCTCAGGGTCACCTGGACCACCCAGGACCCCCAGGAATCTCCCCAGGATCACCTGGACCCCTCAGGACCCCCAGGAATCCCCCCAGGGACCCCCTCATCCCCTCCCCCAGACCTACCTGGCTCTCCCAGGCACACCTGGAACCCCTCAGGGTCACCTGGACCCCCCAGGACCCCCAGGACCCCCTGGAATCCCCTCAGGAACCCCCTGAAATCCCCACCAGGGTCACCTTGACCCCCCAGGACCCCCAGTAATCCCCCCAGGATCACCTGGAACCCCTCCCCAGCACACCTGAGCCCCCTCAGAGTCACCTGCACCCCCTCAGGACCCCCAGGAATCCCCCCAGGGATCCTCTGGATCCCCTTCCCAGCACACCTGGAACCCCTCAGGGTCACCTGGACCCCCAAGGACCCCCTGGATCCCCTCAGGGACCCCCCTGGAACCCCCCAAGACCCCCTGAAATACCCACCAGGGTCACCTGGACCACCCAGGACCCCCAGGAATCTCCCCAGGATCACCTGGACCCCCTCAGAACCCCCTGGAATCCCCCTCAGGACCCCCAGGAACTCCCCCAGGACCCCCTGGATCCCCCCAAGACCCCCTGGAATCCCCCTCAGGGTCACCTGGACCCCTCAGGACCCCCAGGAATCCCCCCAGGAACCCCCTCATCCCTTCCCCAGACCTACCTGGCTCCCCCAGGGACATCTGGGCCCCCACAGGACCCCTGGAATCTCCCCAGGACCCCCCTGGAATCCCCCCCAAGGTCACCTGGCTCCCCCCATGTACACCTGACCCCACCAGGGTCACCTGGAATCCCCCCCAGGGTCCCCCTGGATCCTCTCCTGCCATTGTCACCTGTCCCATTGTCACCTGTGCCCCTCATTGTCACCTGTGTCACCTGTCCCAGTGTCACCTGTCCCATTGTCACCTCTCCCCATTGTCACCTGTCCCATTGTCACCTGTGCCATTGTCACCTGTCTCATTATCCCATGTCCCCCCTTGTCACCTCGTTGTCACCTGTCCCATTGTGCCATTGTCACCTGTGTCACCTGTCCCATTGTCCCATGTCCCATGTTCCCCCTTGTCACCTCTCTCATTGTCACCTGTCCCCGTTGTCCCCTGTGCCATTGTCACCTGTCCCATTGTCACCTGTGCCACCTGTCCCATTGTCATCTGTCCCATTGTCACCTCTCCCCATTGTCACCTGTGCCATTGTTACCTGTGTCACCTGTCCCACCTGTGTCACCTGTGCCATTGTCCCCTGTCCCCCACTGTCACCTGTCCCCCCATTGTCACCTATCCCTCATTGTCCCCTGTCCCATTGTCACCTGTGTCACCTGTCTCCCATTGTCACCTGTCCCATTGTCACCAGTCTCACCTGTCCTCTGTCCCCATTGTCCCCTGTCCCATTGTCACGTGTCTCACCTGTCCCGTTATCTCACCTGTCCCACTGTCCCCTGTCCCCATTGTCACCTGTCCCAGTCTCACCTGTCCCCATTGTCAGCTGTGCCATTGTCACCTGTCTCCCATTGTGCCCTGTCCCACTGTCACCTGTCCCCATTGTCACCTGTGTCACCTGTCCCATTTTCACCTGTCCCCCCCATTGTCACCTGTCCCATTGTCATTTGTCCCACCTGTCCCAGTGTCCCCATTGTCACCTGTCCCATTGTCCCATGTCCCCCCATTGTCACCTGTTCCATTGTCCTGTGTCCTATTGTCACCTGTGTCACCTGTCCCCCCACTGTCACCTGTCCCCCATTGTCACCTCTCTCATTGTCACCTGTCCCATTGTCACCTGTGGGACCTGTCCTATTGTCACCTGTCCCCCCCCATATCACCTGTCCATTGTCACGTGTCCATTGTCACCTGTGTCCCCTGTGCCACTGTCCCCTGTCCCATTGTCACCTGTCCCCATTGTCAGCTGTCCCATTGTCACCTGTCTCACCTGTCCCATTGTCACCTGTCCCCCCATTGTCCCATGTCCCCCCATTGTCACCTGTTCCACTGTCACCTGTGTCACCTGTCCCATTGTCCCATGTCCCCCCATTGTCACCTGTTCCATTGTCCTGTGTCCCACTGTCACCTGTCCCCCCATTGTCACCTGTTCCACTGTCACCTGTGTCACCTGTCCCATTGTCACCTGTCCCCCCCATTGTCCCATGTCCCCCATTGTCACCTCTCACATTGTCACCTGTCCCATTGTCACCTGTGTCCCCTGTCCCATTGTCACCTGTACATTGTCACCTGTACATTGTCACCTGTCCCATTGTCACCTGTGTCCTGTGTCATTGTCACCTGTCCCATTGTCACCTGTACATTGTCCCCTGTCCCATTGTCACCTGTCCCCCCCATTGTCCCCTGTCCCATTGTCACCTGTGCCACTGTCCCCTGTCCCCATTGTCACCTGTGTCACCTGTCCCATTGTCACCTGTACATTGTCCCCTGTCCCATTGTCACCTGTCCCCCCCATTGTCCCCTGTCCCATTGTCACCTGTGCCACTGTCACCTGTCCCCATTGTCACCTGTGTCACCTGTCTCCCATTGTCCCCTGTCCCATTGTCACCTGTGTCACCTGTCCCCTGTCCCCGTCCCAGCTGTCGTACATCGCCGAGGACGAGAACGGGAAGATCGTCGGATACGTCCTGGCCAAGATGTGAGTGTGGGACCCCCCCAAATGTGGGACCCCCCCCAATTTCTGCCCCTTTTGGGGATCCCCAGGTGGATTTGGGGGAGTTTGGGGGTCCTCGGGGGGATTTGGGGGTCCCCAGGTGGATTTGAGGGGATTTGGGGGGTCCCTGGGGGGATTTGAGGGTCCCTGGGTGGATTTGGGGGTCCCTGGGTGGATTTGAGGGGGTTTGGGGGGTCCCCAGGTGGATTTGGGGGGTCCTTAGGAGGATCTGGGGATCCCCAGGTGGATATGAGGGAATCTGGGGGGTCCCTGGGGGGATTTGGGGGTCCCCAGGTGGATTTGGGGGTCCCTGGGGGGATTTGGGTGGTTCCCAGGTGGATTTGAGGGGATTTGGGGGTCCCCAGGTGGATTTGAGGGGATCTGGGGGGTCCTCAGGAGGATCTGGGGATCCCCAGGTGGATTTGGGGGTCCCTGGGGGATTTGGGGGTCCCCAGGTGGATTTGGGGGGTCCCCAGGTGGATTTGGGGGGTTTCCTGGGGGGATTTGGGGATCCCCAGGTGGAATTTGGGGGTCCTTGGGGGGATTTGGGGATCCCCCAGGTGGATTTGGGGGTCCCCAGGTGGATTTGGGGGTCCCTGGGGGGATTTTGGGGGTCCCCAGGTGGATCTGGGGGGGTCTGGGGGTCCCTGGGGGGATTTGGGGGGGTCCTCGGGGGGATTTTGGGGGTCCCCAGGTGGATTTGAGGGGATTTGGGGGTCCCCATATGGATTTGGGGGGTCCTTGGGGGGATTTGGGGGTCCCCAGGTGGATTTGGGGGGAGTTTGGGGGTCCCTGGGGGGATTGGGGGGTCCTCAGGGGGATTTGGGGGTCCCCGGGTGGATTTGAGGGGATTTGGGGGGGGATTTGGGGGGGGTCCCTGGGGGGGATTTGGGGGTCCCCAGGTGGATTTGAGGGAATCTGGGGGGTCCCCAGGTGAATTTGGGGGTCCCCAGGTGGATTTGGGGGGATTTGGGGATCCCCAGGTGGATTTGGGGGGATTTGGGGGGGTCCTCGGGGGGATTTGGGGATCCCCAGGTGGATTTGGGGGTCCCTGGGGGGATTTGGGGGCATTTGGGGATCCCCACGTGGATTTGGGGGGTCCCTGGGTGGATTTGGGGGTCCCCAGGTGGATTTGAGGGGTCCCTGGGTGGATTTGGGGGTCCCCAGGTGGATTTGGGGGGGTTTGGGGGGCCCCAGGTGGATTTGGGGGGGTCCTCAGGAGGATTTGGGCATCCCCAGGTGGATTTGGGGGGATTTGGGGGGTCCTCGGGGGGGATTTTGGGGTCCCCAGGTGGATTTGGGGGTCCCCAGGTGGATTTGGAGGGTCCTCGGGGGGATTTGGGGATCCCCAGGTGGATTTGGGGGTCCCCAGGTGGATTTGGGGGTCCCTGGGGGCATTTGGGGGTCCCCAGGTGGATTGTGAGGGGATTTGGGGGTCCCCAGGTGGATTTGGGGGTCCCCAGGTGGATTTGAGGGGATTTGGGGGTCCCTGGGGGGATTTGGGGGTCCCCAGGTGGATTTGGGGGGATTTGGGGGTCCCCAGGTGGATTTGAGGGGATTTGGGGGTCCCTGGGTGGATTTGGGGGTCCCTGGGGGGATTTGGGGGGGATTTGGGGATCCCCAGGTGGATTTGGGGGGGTCCCTTGGGGGGATTTGGGGGTCCCCCAGGTGGATTTGGGGATCCCCAGGTGGATTTGGGGTCCCCAGGTGGATTTGGGGGGATTTGGGGGGTCCTTGGAGGGAGTTTGGGGTCCCCAGGTGGATTTGGGGGGGGTCTCACCCCTGTGCCCCCCCCCATGTTCCCACAGGGAGGAGGACCCCGATGATGTCCCCCATGGTCACATCACGTCCCTGGTGAGTGGGGGAGGGGTCCTGGGGTGGCTCTGGGGGGGCTTTGGGGGGTCCTGGGGGGCTCCAAGGGGAGTTTGGGGGGGTCCTGGGGGGCTCCTGGGGGGTCCTGGAGGGGTTTGGGGGGTCCTGGAGGGATTTTGGGGGGGGTCCTGGAGGGGTTTTGGGGTCACCTGAGGGTTTGAGGGGCTCCTGGAATGGGTTTGGGTTTGGGGGGGCTCTTGGAGGGCTCCTGGGATGGTTTTGGGGGGGTTCCTTGAGGGGTCTTGTGGGGTTTTTGGGGTCCCCTGGTGGTTTTTGGGGTGTCCATCCAATTTTTGGGGTGTCCCCATCCAATTTTTGGGGTGTCCCATCCAATTTTGGGGTTTTTTTTTGGGGTTTCCCACCCCATTTTTGGGTTATTTTTGGGCTTTCCCACCCCCGTTTTTGGGTTCCTGTGGGGGTTTTGGGGTTCTGTGTGGTTTTTTGGGATGTCCCACCCCATTTTTGGGGTGCTAAACCCCATTTTTGGGGTGCTGAACCCCATTTTTGGGGGTGCTGAATCCCATTTTTTGGGGTGTCCACCCCATTTTTGAGGTGTCCCACCCCATTTTTGGGGTGCCACACCCCCATTTTTGGGGTGCCACCCCCCATTTTTGGGGTGCCACCCCCCATTTTTGGGGTGCTGAATCCCATTTTTGGGGTGTCCCACCCCATTTTTGGGCTTTCCCATCCCATTTTTGGGTTCCTGTGGGGGTTTTGGGGTTCTGTGGGGTTTTTGGGGTGTCCCACCCTATTTTTGGGGTGCCAAACCCCATTTTTGGGGTGTCCCACCCTATTTTTGGGGTGCTAAACCCCATTTTTGGGGTGCCCACAACCCATTTTTGGGGTGCCACCCCCCCATTTTTGGGGTGCTAAACCCCATTTTTTTGGGGTGCCATCCCCCCATTTTTGCGGTGTCCCACCCCATTTTTGGGGTGTCTCACCCCATTTTTGGGGTGTCCCACCCCCATTTTTGGGGTACTGAACCCCATTTTTGGGGTGCCACGTCCCATTTTTGGGGTGTCTCACCCCCATTTTTGGGGTGTCCCACCCTATTTTTGGGTGCCACCCCCCCCATTTTTGGGGTGCTAAACCCCATTTTTGGGGTGCTGAACCCCATTTTTGAGGTGCCACCCCCCATTTTTTGGGGTGCCTCGTCCCATTTTTGGGGTGTCTCACCCCATTTTTTGGGGCGTCCCACCCCATTTTTGGGGTGCTGAACCCCATTTTTAGGGTGTCCCCACTCTATTTTTGGGTTGCTAAACCCCATTTTTGGGGTGTCCCACCCCATTTTTTGGGGTGCCACGTCCCATTTTTGAGGTGCCACACCCCATTTTTGGGATGCCACCCCCCATTTTTGGGGTGTCTCACCCCATTTTTGGGGTGCCACCCCCCATTTTTGGGGTGCCACACCCTATTTTTGTGGTGCTAAACCCCATTTTTGGGGTGCCACACCCTATTTTTGAGGTGCCACACCCCATTTTTGGGGTGCCACGTCCCATTTTTGGGGTGCCACACCCCTTTTTTGGGGCGTCCCACCCTATTTTTGAGGTGCTTAACCCCATTTTTGGGGTGTCCCACCCTATTTTTGGCGTGCCCACCCCCCATTTTTGGGGTGTCTTACCGCATTTTTGGGGTGCTGAACCCCATTTTTGGGGTGTCTCACCCCATTTTTGGGGTGTCCCACCCCATTTTTGGGGTGTCACACCCCATTTTTGGGGTGTCACACCCCATTTTTTGGGGCTTTCCCATCCCATTTTCGGGTTATTTTTGGGCTTTCCCATCCCATTTTTGGGTTCCTGTGGGGGTTTTGGGGTTCTGTGGGGTTTTTTGGGGTGTCCCACCCTATTTTTGGGGTGCTAAACCCCATTTTTGGGGTGCCACGTCCCATTTTTGGGGTGTCTCACCCCATTTTTGGGCTTTTCCCATCCCATTTTTGGGTTCCTGTGGGGTTTTTGGGGTGTCCCACCCTATTTTTGGTGTGCTGAACCCCATTTTTGGGGGTGCCACGTCCCATTTTTGGGGTGCCACACCCCATTTTTTGGGGTGTCTCACCCCATTTTTTGGGCTTTCCCATCCCGTTTTTGGGTTCCTGTGGGGGTTTTGGGGTTCTGTGGGGTTTTTGGGGTGTCCCACCCCATTTTTGGGGTGCTGAACCCCATTTTTGAGGTGTCTCACCCCATTTTTGAGGTGCCACACCCCATTTTTGGGGTGCCACACCCCATTTTTGGGGTGTCTCACCGCATTTTTGGGTTGCTAAACCCCATTTTTGGGGTCTCCCACCCTATTTTTGGGGTGCCAAACCCCATTTTGGGGTGTCCTCACCCCATTTTTGAGGTGTCCCACCCTATTTTTGGGGTGTCTCACCCCATTTTTGGGGTGCCACACCCCCATTTTTGGGGTGACAAACCCAAATTTTGGGGTGCTAAACCCCATTTTTGGGGTGCTAAACCCCCATTTTTGAGGTGCCAAACCCCATTTTTGGGGTGCCACGTCCCATTTTTGGGGTGCCACACCCTTTTTTTGGGGTGTCTCACGCCATTTTTGGGGTGCCACAACCCATTTTTTGGGGTGTCTCACCCAATTTTTGGGGTGCCACGTTCCATTTTTGGGGTGTCTCACCCCATTTTTGGGGTGCCACACCCTATTTTTGGGGTGCCACCCCCCATTTTTGGGGTGTCTCACCCCATTTTTGGGGTGCTGAACCCCATTTTTGGGGTGTCTCACCCCATTTTTGGGGTGTCTCACCCCATTTTTTGGGGTCCCCAGGCGGTGAAGCGCTCGCACCGGCGCCTGGGGCTGGCCCAGAAGCTGATGGACCAGGCCAGCCGGGCCATGATCGAGAACTTCAACGCCAAATACGTGGTCCCTGCACGTCCGCAAGAGGTGGGACCCCAAAAACTCCTCAAGGAACCCTCCCGAACCCTCAGGTGACCCCAAAACACCTCAAAGAACCTTCCCAAACCCTCAGGTGACCCCAAAACCCCTCAAGGAACCTTCAAGGAGCCCTCAGGTGATCACGAAATCCTTCCAGGAACCTTCCCAAACCCTCAGGTGACCCCCAAACCCTCAAGGAACCTTCAAGGAACCCTCAGGTGACCCCCAAAAACCCCTCCAGGAACCTTCCCAAACCCTCAGGTGACCCTCGAGGAACCCTCAGGTGACCCCAAAACTCCTCCAGGAACCTTCAAGGAACCCTCAGGTGACCCCAAAACCCCTCCAGGAACCTTCAAGGAACCCTCAGGTGATCACAAAATCCCTCCAGGAACCTTCCCAAACCCCTCAGGTGACCCCAAAAACTCTCAAAGAACCCTCAAGAAACCCTCAGGTGACCTCAGAACCTTTCAAGGAACTTCAAGGAAACCTCAGGTGACCCCAAAATGCTTTAAGAAACCTTCAGGACCCCAAAACCCCTCCAGGAACCCTCAGGTGACCCCAAAACCCCTCAAGGAACCTTCAAGGAACCCTCAGGTGACCCCAAAACCCTCAAAGAACCTTCAAGGAACCCTCAGGTGACCACAAAACTCTCAAGGAACCTTCAAGGAACCCTCAGGTGATCACGAAATCCTCCAGGAACCTTCCCAAACCCTCTGGTGACCCAAAACTCCCCCTAAGTTCTCTAAGAAACCCTCAAGTGACTCCCAAAACCCCTCCAGGAACCTTCAAGGAACCCTCAGGTGACCCCCAAACCCTCAAGGAACCTTCAAGGAACCCTCAAGTGACCCCCAAAACCCCTCGAGGAACCTTCAAGGAACCCTCAGGTGACCCCCAAAACCCTCACGGAACCCTCCCAAACCCTCAGGTGACCCCAAAACTCGCAAGGAACCTTCAAGGAACCCTCAGGTGATCACGAAATTCCTCCAGGAACCTTCCCAAACCCTCAGGTGACCCCAAAAAGACGTCCAGGAACCCTCAGGTGACCCCAAAATGCTTTAAGAAACCTTCAGGACCCCAAAACCCCTCCAGAAACCCTCAAGTGACCCCAAAACCCCTTGAGGAACCTTCAAGGAACCCTCAGGTGATCACGAAATCCTTCCAGGAACCTTCCCAAACCCTCAGGTGACCCTTGAGGAACCCTCAGGTGACCCCAAAACTCCTCCAGGAGCCCTCCCAAACCCTCAGGTGACCCCAAAAAGACGTCAAGGAACCCTCGGGTGACCCCAAAATGCTTTAAGAAACCTTCAGGACCCCAAAACCCCTCCAGGAACCCTCAAGGAACCCTCAGGTGACCCCAAAACCCCTCCAGGAACCTTCAAGGAACCCTCAGGTGACCCCAAAACCCCTCCAGGAACCCTCAGGTGACCCCCAAACCCTCAAGGAACTCCACCAAACCCTCAGGTGACCCCAAAACCCTCAAAGAACCCTGAGGTGACTCCAAAACTCTTCAAGGAGCCTTCAGGAAATTCTATGGTGACCCCAAAACTCCTCAAGGAACCCTCCCAAACCCTCAGGTGACCCCAAAACCCCTCGAGGAACCTTCAAGGAACCCTCAGGTGACCCCAAAACCCCTCAAGGAACCCTCAAGTGACCCTAAAACCCCTCGAGGAACCTTCAAGGAACCCTCAGGTGATCACGAAATCCCTCCAGGAACCTTCCCAAACCCTCAGGTGACCCCCAAACCTTCAAGGAACTCTACCAAACCCTCAGGTGACCCCAAAACTCCTCCAGGAGCCCTCCCAAACCCTCAGGTGACCCCAAAAAGACATCCAGGAACCCTCAGGTGACCCCAAAATGCTTTAAGAAACCTTCAGGACCCCAAAACCCCTCCAGGAACCCTCAGGTGACCCCAAAACCCCTTGAGGAACCTTCAAGGAACCCTCAGGTGACCCCAAAACCCCTCCAGGAACCTTCCCAAACCCTCAGGTGACCCTTGAGGAACCCTCAGGTGACCCCAAAACTCCTCCAGGAGCCCTCCCAAACCCTCAGGTGACCCCAAAACTCCTCAAGGAACCTTCAAGGAACCTTCAGGTGACCCCAAAAAGACGTCCAGGAACCCTCAGGTGACCCCAAAATGCTTTAAGAAACCTTCAGGACCCCAAAACCCCTCCAGGAACCCTCAAGTGACCCCAAAACCCCTCCCACACACTCAGGTCACCCCAAAACCCCTCGAGGAACCTTCAAGGAACCCTCAGGTGACCCCAAAACCCCTCGAGGAACCTTCCCAAACCCTCAGGTGACCCCCAAACCCCTCCAGGAACCCCCAGGTGACCCCAAAATGATCTCCCCCCGTTTTCCCTCGGCAGTAACCGGGCAGCGCTGCACCTCTACTCCAACACCCTCAACTTCCAGTGAGTCTGGGGGGGATTTGGGGGAAATTTGGGGGGTCTGGGGGAATTTTGGGGGATTTTGGGGGGTCTGGGGGAATTTTGGGGGAATTTTGGGGGATTTTGGGGGGTCTGGGGGAATTTTGGGGGATTTTGGGGGGGTCTGGGGGAATTTTGGGGGAATTTTGGGGGGTCTGGGGGAATTTTGGGGGAATTTTGGGGGATTTTGGGGGGTTTGGGGGGATTTTGGGGAATTTTGGGGGAATTTTGGGGGGTCTGGAGGAATTTTGGGGGGTTTTGGGGGGTCTGGGGGAATTTTGGGGGAATTTTGGGGGATTTTGGGGGGTCTGGGGGAATTTTGGGGAAGGTTTTGGGGGCTTTTTGGGGGTTCCCCCGTTTGTGACCCCCCAGTTTCACCCCAGGATCAGCGAGGTGGAGCCCAAGTACTACGCGGACGGCGAGGACGCCTACGCCATGAAACGGGACCTGAGCCAGATGGCGGAGGAGGTGCAGCCCCCCAAAAACCCGGGCACCCCCAAAAAAAAACCATCCCCATCCTCACCTGGGCACCCCAAAAAACTCAACCTGGGAACCCCAAAAAGCTCCTCATTAACCCCCCTGGGAACCCCAAAAAATTCCCCACCCTGGGACCCCCCAAAATCCTCCCCACCCTGGGCACCCCAAAAATCTTACCTTGGGACCCCCAAAAAACTCCTCATTAACTCCTGGGAACCCCAAAAAACTCAACCTGGGACCCTCAAAAAACTCAACCTGGGAACCCCAAAAAATTCCTCATTAACCCCCTGGGAACCCCAAAAAACTCAACCTGGCACCCCCAAAAAATTCCTCATTAACCCCCTGGGACCCCAAAAAATGAAACCTGGGCACCCCAAAAAACTCAACCTGGCACCCCCAAAAAACTCCTCATTAACCTCCTGGCACCCCCAAAAAAACTCCCCACCCTGGGAACCCCAAAAAACTCCTCATTAACCCCCTGGGAACCCCAAAAAACTCAACCTGGGACCCCCAAAATCCTTTCCAACCCCTTCTGGGACCCCCCCAAAATCCTCCCCACCCTGGGCACCCCAAAAAAACTCAACCTGGGACCCCCAAAAAACTCCTCATTAACCACCCTGGGACCCCAAAAAACTCAACCTGAGAACCCCAAAAAACTCCTCAATAACCCCCCTGGGACCCCAAAATCCTCCCCACCCTGGGCACCCCCAAAAAACTCAACCTGGGCACCCCAAAAAACTCCTCATTAACCCCTGGGAACCCCAAAAAACTCAACCTGGGAACCCCAAAAAAGTCCTCATTAACCCCCTGGGACCCCCAAAATCCTCCCCACCCTGGGCACCCCAAAAACCTTACCCTGGAAACCCCCAAAAAACTCAACCTGGGAACCCCAAAAAACTCAACCTGGGACCCCCAAAATCCTCTCCAACCCCTTCTGGGACCCCCCCCCAAAACCTCCCCATCCCTGGGAACCCCAAAAAACTCCTCATTAACCCCCGGGGACCCCAAAAACCTTACCCTGGGACCCCCAAAAAACTCAACCTGGGACCCCCAAAAATCTCCCCACCCTGGGACCCCCAAAATCCTCTCCAACCCCATCCTGGAACCCCAAAAACTCCTCATTAACCCCTTGGGACCCCCCCCAAAAAATCCCCGTCTCCACCTGGGAACCCCAAAAAAAAATCTCCTCATTCCCACCCTGGGAACCCCAAAAAACTCCTCATTAACCACCCTGGGAACCCCAAAAAATTCCCCACCCTGGGCACCCCAAAAAACTCAACCTGGGAACCCCAAAATCTTCTCCAACCTCTCCTGGGAACCCCAGAATCCTCTCCAAGCCCTTCTGGGACCCCCCCCAAAACCTCCCCATCCCTGGGAACCCCAAAAAACTCCTCATTAACCCCCTGGGGACCCCCAGAAATCCTCCTCAACCCTCCTGGAGGAGCTTCCTGGGACCCCCAAACCCCTCTCCATCCTCCTGGGACCCCCCCCAAAACTCTCCCTTCCTCCTCTGGGACCCCCAAAAAAATCCACATTCCCACCTGGGAACCCCAAAACCCTCCTGAGGGGCTCCCACTCACCCTGGGACCCCCCAAAAATCTCCCCAACCCCACCCTGGGACCCCCAAAAATCCTCTTGGGGGAGCTTCTACCCACCCCGGGACCCCCCTAAAACCTCCCCATTCCCACTGGGATCCCCAAAATCCCTCCTGGGGGTCTTTCGGGGACCCCAAAAAACCCTGCTGGGTGGGGGGCTTCTAGGACCCCCAAAAACATCTCCATCCCTCCCCAACCCCACTGGGACCCCCAAAACTTCCCCACTTCACCTGGGACCCCCAAAAATCCTCCTGGGGGAGCTTCTACCCACCTTGAGACCCCCAAAAATCCTCTCCATTCCCACCTGGGACCCACAAAAACCATCCTGAGGGGCTCCCACTCACCCTGGGACCCCCCAAAAATCTCCCCAAACCCCACTGGGACCCCAAAAATCCTCCTGGGTGGCTTCTACCCACCCCGAGACCCCCAAAAACCCTCCTGGGGGGATTCCAGGGACCCCAAAAACCTCTCAACTCACTCTGGGACCCCGAAAAACCTCCCGATTTCACCTGGGATCCCCAAAAATCCTCCTCACCCTTGGGACCCTGAAAATTGTCCCCAACCCTGGGACCCCCAAAATCCTCTCCAACCCCACCTTGGGACCCCCAAAAACCTCACCCTGGGACCCCCAAAAACCTCCCCATTTCACTTAAGACCCCCAAAATCCCCCCTGGGACCCCCCAAAATCCCCCCTGGGACCCCCAAACCCCTCTCCACCCCCCCTGGGACCCCCAAAATCCCCCCTAGGACCCCCAAAACCCCTCTCCACCCCCACTGGGACCCCCAAAAATCCTCTTGGGGGGATCCCACTCACCCGGGGACCCCCAAAATCCCCCCTGGGACCCCCCAAAATCTCCCCTGGGACCCCTAAATCCCCTCTCCATCCACCCTGGGACCCACAAAAACCATCCTGAGGGGCTCCCACTCACCCTGGGACCCCCCAAAAATCTCCCCAAACCCCACTGGGACCCCAAAAACCCTCCTGGGTGGCTTCTACCCACCCCGAGACCCCCAAAAACCCTCCCCATAACCCCTGGGACCCCAAAATCCCTCTCTATTCACTCTGGGACCCCCAAAAATCCTCCTGGGGGGATTCCAGGGACCCCAAAAACCTCTCAACTCACTCTGGGACCCCAAAAACCTCCCCATTTCACCTGGGACCCCCAAAAATCCTCCTCACCCTTGGGACCCTGAAAATTGTCCCCAACCCTGGGACCCCCAAAAACCTCCCCATTTCACTTAGGAACCCCAAAATCCCCCCTGGGACCCCCAAACCCCTCTCCATCCACCCTGGGACCCCCAAAATCCCCCGTGGGACCCCCCAAAATCCCCCCTGGGACCCCCAAAACCCCTCCTGAGGGGATCCTACTCACCCTGGGACCCCCAAAAACCCTCCTGGGGTATCCTACTCACCCTGGGACCCCCAAACCCCTCTCCACCCTCACTGGGACCCCCAAAATCCCCCCTGGGACCCCCCAAAATCCCCCCTGGGACCCCCAAACCCCCTCCCCATTATAACCCCCCCCTGTGTTTTCCCCCCCCCCCCCGCAGCTGAGGAAGCAGCTGGAGCAGAAGGAGCGGGGGCGCCCCCCGGCCCCCACGGAGCCCCCCCGGGCTGGGGACGGGCTCTGCGGCTCGGGGGGGACCCCCACGACCCCCCCCACGCCGGGGGGACCCCCCCAGAGCCACCAGGAGGACGGCGGGGGGGACAGCAAGGACCTGAGCGAGGTCAGCGAGACCACCGAGAGCACGGACGTGAAGGACAGCTCGGAGGCGTCGGACTCGGCCTCGTAGGGACCCCCAAAATCTGTGGGGGCGCCCCCAAAATCATTGGGAGGCACCCCCAAAATTCCTGGGAGCACCCCAAAAAAAATACCTGGGAGCCTCTGGAAAAAAAAATCTCTGGGAGTTTCCCCAAAAAATCTGTGGGCCCCAAAAAATCTGTGGGCCCCTCAGAACCACCCCAAAATCTCTGGGACGCCTGGGAGCTCCCCAAAAATATACCCTGGAAGCCCCCACCCCCCCCAAAAAAAATTTGTGGGACCCCACTCAAAAATTCTCTGGGAGACCCCCCAAAAATTCTCTGGGAGCCCCCAGGAGCACCCCAAAAAATACCTGGGAGCCTCTGGAAAAAAATCTCTGGGAGTTTCCCCAAAAAATCTCTGGGCGCCTCGGAACCACCCCAAAATCTCTGGGAGTCCGCCCAAAATCTCTGGGACCCCTGGGAGCTCCCCAAAAATTCCCCAGAAGACCCCCCCCCCCCAAAAAAAAATTTGTGGGACCCCACTCAAAAATTCTCTGGGAGCCCCCCCAAAAATCTCTGGGAGCCCCCAGGAGCACCCCAAAAAATACCTGGGAGCCTCTGGAAAAAAATCTCTGGGAGTTTCCCCAAAAAATCTCTGGGCCCCTTGGAACCACCCCAAAATCTCTGGGAGTCCGCCCAAAATCTCTGGGACCCCTGGGAGCTCCCCAAAAATATACCCCAGAAGCCCCCACCCCCCCCAAAAAAAATTTCTGGGACCCCACTCAAAAATTCTCTGGGAGCCCCCCCAAAAATCTCTGGGAGACCCCCATAAAATCCCCGGGAGCCCCCCCAAAAATCTCTGGGACCCCCCCCCCCTAAAAGAATCCCCTGGAGCTCCCCCAAAAATCTCTGGGAGGTCCCCCAAAAAAATCTCTGGGAGGTCCCCCAAAAAATCCCAGGGAGCCCCCCCAAAAAAACTGTGGGACCCCCGGGAGCCCACCCAAAAATTTCTGGGAGCCCCCCCCCCCCAAAAAAATTTCTGGGAGCCCCCCAAATCTCTGGGATTCTGGGACCCCCAGGAATCCCCCCCAAAAAATCTCTGGGACCCCTGGGAACCACCCCAAAATCTCTGGGAACTCCCCCAAAAAAATCTCTGGGAGCCCCAGGAATCCCCCCCAAAAAATCTCTGGGACCCCTGGGAACCACCCCAAAATCTCTGGGAGCCCCCCCCAAAAAAACCCTGGGAGTCCCCCCAAAAAAATGGCTGGGACCCCCGGGAGCCCCCTCAAAATTCCATGGGGGGCACCACTAAAAAGTCTCTGGGACCCCTCCCCAAAAAAATCTTTGGGGGCCTCCCCCATAATCTCTGGGGAGTCCCCCCAAAAACTCTCGTGGGACCCCCAGGACCCCCCCAAAAATCCCTGGGAGCCCCCCCAAAATGTCTGGGACCCCCGGGAGCCCCCCCCGAAACCCCCTCGGTGCTGGGGGGGCATTAAAGCCCCTCCGTCCCCAGGCTCGGCTCTGTTTTTGGGGGGGCTCGGGGATTTTTGGGGGTTCGCGACCCCTCCCCAAAGGGTTAAAGCGGGGTGGGCGGGGCTTGGGTTGGCCACGCCCCTGATGGTGAGGGATGCTGCGATTGGGGCGTGGTTTATGCAGATTTGCCGCCCGCTGATTGGTGGAGGCGCGCGGTTGTGGCGCCCCCTGGCGGGAGGGCGGGGAGGGGCAGGCGGTGCTCGTGGGGAGGGCGGGGAACGGGAACGGGAACGGGGTAGCAGGAACGGGAACCGGAACGGGAACGGGATAGCAGGAACGGGAACCGGAACGGGAACGGGATAGCAGGAACGGGAACCGGAACGGGAACGGGAACGGGATAGCAGGAACGGGATAGCAGGAACGGGATCGCGACCGGGATTGGGACTGGAGAGAGGCTGGAGCACCGGGAACGGGATTGGGAGCGGAGCCAGGCTGGGGCAGCGGGAACGGGGCCAGGAACGGGACCGGAGCGAGGCTGGGGAAGCAGGAATGGGATCGGGATTGGGACAGGAGCCAGGCTGGGGAAGCAGGAACGGGACCGGGATTGGAACTGGAACCGGGACCGGAGCGAGGCTGGGGCGGGCGGGGAACGGGAACCGGAACCGGAACGGGATAGCGGGAATGGGATCGCGACCGGGATTGGGACTGGAGAGAGGCTGGAGCACCGGCAACGGGATTGGGAGCGGAGCCAGGCTGGGGCAGCGGGAACGGGGCCAGGAACGGGACCGGAGCGAGGCTGGGGAAGCAGGAACGGGGCCGGGATTGGGACCGGAGAGAGGTTGGGGCAGCAGGAATGGGATCGGGACCGGAAACGGGAACGGTACCGGGATCGGGATTGGGACAGGAGCCAGGCTGGGGAAGCAGGAACGGGACCGGGATTGGAACTGGAACCGGGACCGGAGCGAGGCTGGGGCGGGCGGGGAACGGGAACGGGAACGGGATCGCGACCGGGATTGGGACTGGAGAGAGGCTGGAGCACCGGGAACGGGATTGGGAGCGGAGCCAGGCTGGGGCACCGGGAACGGGGCCAGGAACGGGACCGGAGCGAGGCTGGAGAAGCAGGAACGGGGCCGGGATTGGGACCGGAGAGAGGCCAGGAGAGCGGGGACGGGACCGGAGCCAGGCTGGGACAGCAGGAACGGGGCCGGGATTGGGACCGGAGTGAGGTTGGGGCAGCAGGAATGGGATCGGGACCGGAAACGGGAACGGGACCGGGATCGGGACTGGGACAGGAGCCAGGCTGGGGAAGCAGGAACGGGACCGGGATTGGAACTGGAACCGGGACCGGAGCGAGGCTGGGGCGGGCGGGGAACGGGAACCGGAACGGGATCGCGACCGGGATTGGGACTGGAGAGAGGCTGGAGCACCGGCAACGGGATTGGGAGCGGAGCCAGGCTGGGGCAGCGGGAACGGGGCCAGGAACGGGAACGGGACCGGAGCGAGGCTGGGGAAGCAGGAACGGGACCGGGACTGGGACCGGAGTGAGGCTGGGGCAGCAGGAATGGGATCGGGAACGGGACTGGGATCGGGATTGGGACAGGAGCCAGGCTGGGGAAGCAGGAACGGGACCGGGACTGGAACTGGAACCGGAGCGAGGCTGGGGCGGGCGGGGAACGGGAACCGGAACGGGATAGCAGGAACGGGATCGCGACCGGGATTGGGACTGGAGAGAGGCTGGAGCACCGGCAACGGGATTGGGAGCGGAGCCAGGCTGGGGCAGCGGGAACGGGGCCAGGAACGGGAACGGGACCGGAGCGAGGCTGGGGAAGCAGGAACGGGACCGGGACTGGGACCGGAGAGAGGCCAGGAGAGCGGGGACGGGACCGGAGCCAGGCTGGGACAGCAGGAACGGGGCCGGGACTGGGACCGGAGTGAGGTTGGGGCAGCAGGAATGGGATCGGGAACGGGACCGGGATCGGGACTGGGACAGGAGCCAGGCTGGGGAAGCAGGAACGGGACCGGGACTGGAACTGGAACCTGGACCGGAGCGAGGCTGGGGCAGCCGGAACCGGGAACGGGATCGAGATTGGGACCGGAGCCAGGCTGGGACACCGGGAACGGGAACGGGATCGGGATTGGGACTGGAGCCAGGCTGGGACACCGGGAACGGGACCGGCACCAGGATGGGACGGGAGTGGGATGGGAGCGAGGCTGGGACAGCGGGAATGGGAACGGGATCGGGAACGAGACTGGGATTGGGAACTGGACCGGGACCGGGACAGCGACAGTGGGAACGGGGCCAGGAACGGGACTGGGACCGGAACTGGAACTGGAGCGAGGCTGAGACACCGGGACCAGGGCCAGAACCAGGCTGGGACAGCGGGAACGGGACCGGAACCGGAGCAAGGCTGGGACAGCGGGAGCGGGAACGGGACTGGGACCGGAGCGAGGCTGGGGCAGCAGGAACAGGGTCAGGAACGGGATCGGGACCAGGACCGGGACTGGGATCGGGACTGGAACGCGGTTGGGGCAGCGGGAATGGGAACGGGAGCAGAAACGGGAACGGGATTGGGATCGGGACCGGAGCCAGGCTGGAACACTGGGATTGGGACCGGAGCCAGGCTGGGACACCGGGAACAGGATCGGGGCAGCGGGAATGGGAACGGGAGCAGAAACGGGAACGGGATTGGGATCGGGACCGGAGCCAGGCTGGAACACCGGGATTGGGACTGGAGCGAGGCTGGGACACCGGGAACGGGATCGGGACAGCGGGAACAGGATCGGGACAGCGGGAATGGGAACGGGACCAGAAACGGGAACGGGATTGGGATCGGGACCGGAGCCAGGCTGGCACACTGGGATTGGGACTGGAGCGAGACTGGGACACCGGGAACAGGATCGGGACAGCGGGAACAGGATCGGGACACCGGGAACGGGATCGGGACACCGGGAACGGGATCGGGACAGCGGGAACGGGATCGGGACACCGGGAACGGGATCGGGACAGCGGGAACGGGATCGGGACAGCGGGAACAGGATTGGGACACTGGGAACGGGATCGGGACACCGGGAACGGGATCGGGACAGCGGGAACAGGATCGGGACCAGAGCCAGGCTGGAACACCGGGGTTGGGACTGGAGCGAGGCTGGGACACCGGGAACGGGATCGGGACAGCGGGAATGGGAACGGGACCAGAAACGGGAACGGGATTGGGATCGGGACCGGAGCCAGGCTGGAACACCGGGATTGGGACTGGAGCGAGGCTGGGACACCGGGAACGGGATCGGGACACCGGGAACGGGATCGGAACACCGGGAACGGGATCGGGACAGCGGGAACAGGATCGGGACAGCGGGAACGGGATCGGGACGGCGGGAACAGGATCGGGACAGCGGGAACGGGATCGGGACACCGGGAACGGGATCGGGACACCGGGAACGGGATCGGGACACCGGGAACGGGATCGGGACACCAGGAATGGGATCGGGACCAGAGCCAGGCTGGAACACCAGGGTTGGGACTGGAGCGAGGCTGGGACACCGGGAACGGGATCGGGACAGCGGGAATGGGATCGGGACCAGAAACGGGAACGGGATTGGGATCGGGACCAGAGCCAGGCTGGCACACTGGGATTGGGACTGGAGCAGGACTGGGACACCGGGAACGGGATCGGGACACCGGGAATGGGATCGGGACACCGGGAACGGGATCGGGACGGCGGGAACAGGATCGGGACCAGAAACGGGAACGGGATCGGGATTGGGACCGGAGCCAGGCTGGGACACTGGGATTGGGACTGGAGCGAGGCTGGGACACCGGGAACGGGAACGGGACACCGGGAACGGGATCGGGATTGGGACTGGAGCCAGGCTGGGACACCGGGAATGGGATCGGGACCAGAGCCAGGCTGGGGTAGCAGGAACGGGATGGAAACGGGGGGGAAGCACCGGGACCGGGATAGAAATGAGGAGGGAAACCGGGACCGAGGGATGGAGGCACCGGGACCGAGGGATGGAAACTGGGAAAGCACCGGAACCGGTGGGGATGAGGGGGAAAATTCCACCACAAATTGTGGGAAATAGCGGGAATGGACGAGGAGGAGGAGGAGGAAGAAGAAGAGGAAGGAGAAGAAAATCCCCCTGAAATCCCCCCCAAACTCCCTTGTGATTCAAGGTGAAATCCCCATAAATCTGTTAAAACTTTCTCTTTATTATAATATAATTCTTCGATATAAAAAGCAAATTTTACAAGTTTTAAACCCAAAATGTACAAAAAAAAACCACCCCGAACAATCAGGAAATGTTTGTGTTCGTCCCCTTGGTGTGTGAGGGGGGGGAAATTGAGGGGCTGATGGAGATTTAGGACCCCCAAAAAATGGGGAGGGGGGATGTGAAAAGGCCTTCAAACACCCTGAGCTGTTTTGGGGGACCCCAGCCCCTCATTACCCGCAATTCCGGGGGGGTTTGGGATGTGCAGCACCCCCAAATCCCCCTCCCCAAATTAAATTTTGGGGTCTCTGTGTCCCATCGGGGGCTCCTCTGTCGGGATCTCTTCAACGCCGCTGCCTGGAAAAAAAAGGGAAAAAATGGAAAAATTGGGGGGCACAAAATCAGCTCTGACCCCCCCCCCAATTTACTCAGGGGAGGAATTTTGGGGTCCCCCCCCCAAGTTTTGGGGGGGAAATTGGGGGGGTTCTCACCATCCCCATCATCGGGGATCTCCTGCACATCCTCATCGTCATCCAGGATCACCACGCAGTCCTCGCCGCTCTCACTGGGAAATCAAAAATTTTTATTCGTTGGGAGGTGAAAATTGAAAATTTTAATTCATGAGAGGGTTAAAAATTAAAATTTTTAATTCATGAGAGGGTTAAAAATTAAAATTTTTATTTGTTGGGGGTGAAAATAGAAAGTTTTTCTTAATTGGAAGGTGAAAATTGAAAATTTTTATTAATTGGAAGGTGAAAATTGAAAATTTTTATTAATTGGGAAGGTGAAAATTGAAAATGTTTGTTCATTTGGGGTGAAAATTGAAAATCTTTATTTATGGAAAACTGAAAATTTTTGTTCATGGAAAAATGAAAGTTTCTGTTCATGGGGTGAATTTTTTTTTTGTATTTGGGGTGAAAATTGGAATATTTTATTTACGGGGGGTGAAAATTGAAAATTTTTGTTCATTTGGGGTGAAAATTGAAAATTCTTGTTGATGGGGTGAAAATTGAAAATCTTTATTTATGGAAAACTGAAAATTTTTGTTCATGGAAAAATGAAAATTTTCGTTCATGGGGTGATTTTTTTTTTATTATTTGGGGTGAAAATTGGAATATTTTATTTATGGGGGGGTGAAAATTGAGAAATTTTATTTATGGGAAGAAAATTTTCATTCATGAGGGGTGAAAATTGAAAATTTTTGTTCATTTGGGGTGAAAATTGAAAATTTTTGTTGATGGGGTGAAAATTGAAAATCTTTATTTATGGAAAACTGAAAATTTTTGTTCATGGAAAAATGAAAATTTCCGTTCATGGGGTGAATTTTTTTTTGTATTTGGGGTGAAAATTGGAATATTTTATTTATGGGGGGGTGAAAATTGAGAATTTTTATTTATGGGGAGAAAATTTGCATTCATGAGGGGTGAAAATTGAAAATTTTTGTTCATTTGGGGTGAAAACTGAAAATTTTTGTTGATGGGGTGAAAATTGAAAATCTTTATTTATGGAAAACTGAAAATTTTTGTTCATGGAAAAATGAAAATTTTCGTTCATGGGGTGAATTTTTTTTTTTTTATTTGGGGTGAAAATTGGAATATTTTATTTACGGGGGGGGTGAAAATTGAGAATTTTTATTTATGGGGAGAAAATTTTCATTCATGAGGGGTGAAAATTGAAAATTTTTGTTCATTTGGGGTGAAAATTGAAAATTCTTGTTGATGGGGTGAAAATTGAAAATCTTTATTTATGGAAAACTGAAAATTTTTGTTCATGGAAAAATGAAAATTTTCGTTCATGGGGTGAATTTTTTTTTTTTTATTTGGGGTGAAAATTGGAATATTTTATTTACGGGGGGGGTGAAAATTGAGAATTTTTATTTATGGGGAGAAAATTTTCATTCATGAGGGGTGAAAATTGAAAATTTTTGTTCATTTGGGGTGAAAATTGAAAATTCTTGTTGATGGGGTGAAAATTGAAAATCTTTATTTATGGAAAACTGAGAATTTTTATTCATGGAAAAACGAAAGTTTTCGTTCATGGGGTGAATTTTTTTTTTATTTGGGGTGAAAATTGGAATATTTTATTTATGGGGGGGGTGAAAATTGAGAATTTTTATTTATGGGAAGAAAATTTTCATTCATGAGGGGTGAAAATTGAAAATTTTTGTTGATGGGGTGAAAATTGAAAATCTTTATTTATGGAAAACTGAAAATTTTTGTTCATGGAAAAATGAAAATTTTTGTTCATGGGGTGAAATTTTTTTTAATTTGGGGCGAAAATTGGAATATTTTATTTATGGGGGGGTGAAAATTGAGAATTTTTATTTATGGGGAGAAAATTTTCATTCATGAGGGGTGAAAATTGAAAATTTTCATTTATTGGGGGGTGAAAATTTTGGTTTGTGGGGGGTGGTGAAAATTGAAGTTTTTTGTTCCTGGGGGATGAAAATGTCAAATTTGGGGTCCCCCCCACCTCGGGGTGCACTCACCTGTCCGGGGGTCCCTCGGGGCCCTCCCCCAGCAGGTAAAACTGCAGCGGGTTGGGCCAGAGCTCGTCCTTGATGATCTGGGGGGAAACGGAGATCAGGGGAACTGGGAGCACTGGGAGCACTGGGAGGGGGAACTGGGAGCACTGGGAGCACTGGGAGCACTGGGAGCACTGGGAGCACTGGGAGGGGGAACTGGGAGCACTGGCAGTTATTACTGGTGTTAGTGGTGTCACTGAGAGCTGTTACTGGTGTAACTGGGAGCACTGAGAGCTGTAACTGGTGCTACTGGGAGCACTGGCAGCTGTTACTGGTGTTAGTGGTGTCACTGAGAGCTGTTACTGGGAGCACTGGGAGCACTGGGAGCACTGGGAGCTGTAACTGGTGCTACTGGGAGCACTGGGAGCTGTTACTGGGAGAAGTTACTGCTGTTACTGGGAGCACTGGGAGCTGTTACTGAGAGCACTGGGAGCACTGGGAGCACTGAGAGCTGTAACTGGTGTTACTGGGAGCAGTTACTGGTGTAACTGGGAGCTGTTACTGGTGTAACTGGGAGCACTGAGAGCTGTTACTGGTGTTATTGGGAGCACTGGGAGGTGTTACTGGTGTAACTGGGAGCTGTAACTGGGAGCACTGGGAGCTGTAACTGGTGTAACTGGGAGCACTGAGAGCTGTAACTGGTGTTACTGGGAGCAGTTACTGGTGTTACTGGGAGCTGTTACTGGTGTAACTGAGAGCACTGAGAGCTGTTACTGGTGTTACTGGGAGCACTGGGAGCTGTTACTGGTGTTACTGGTGTTACTGGGAGCACTGGGAGCTGTAACTGAGAGCACTGGGAGCTGTTACTGGGTGCACTGGGAGCTGTAACTGGTGTAACTGGGCGCACTGGGAGCTGTTACTGGTGTTACTGGGAGCAGTTACTGGTGTTACTGGGAGCACTGGGAGCTGTAACTGGGAGCACTGGGAGCTGTTACTGGGCGCACTGGGAGCTGTTACTGGGAGCACTGGGAGCTGTTACTGGTGTTACTGGTGTCACTGAGAGCTGTTACTGGTGTTACTGGGAGCACTAGGAGCTGTTACTGGGCGCACTGGGAGCACTGGGAGGTGGAACTGGGAGAACTGGCAGCTATTACTGGTGTAACTGAGAGCACTGAGAGCTGTTACTGGTGTTACTGGGAGCACTGGGAGCTGTTACTGGGAGCACTGAGAGCTGTTACTGGTGTTACTGGGAGCACTGGGAGCTGTTACTGGTGTAACTGGGAGCACTGAGAGCTGTTACTGGTGTAACTGGTGTTACTGGGAGCACTGGGAGCTGTAACTGGGAGCACTGGGAGCACTGGGAGGGGGAACTGGGAGAACTGGGAGCACTGAGAGCTGTAACTGAGAGCACTGGGAGCACTGGGAGCTGTAACTGGTGTTACTGGGAGCAGTTACTGGTGTTACTGGGAGCTCTGGGAACTGTAACTGGGAGCACTGGGAGCTGTTACTGGTGTAACTGGGAGCACTGGGAGCTGTAACTGGGAGCACTGGGAGCTGTAACTGAGAGCACTGGGAGCTGTTACTGGTGTAACTGGGAGCACTGGGAGCTGCTACTGGGAGCACTGGGAGCTGTAACTGAGAGCACTGGGAGCTGCTACTGGTGTTACTGGGAGCACTGGGAGCTGTTACTGGTGTTACTGGGCGCACTGGGAGCTGTTACTGGGAGCACTGGGGACTTCCCCGAGGGTCTCCAGCCCCTCCCCGCTCAGAGCCGCCATCTTGGTGCAGCCGCCAGGGGGCGCTCGTTCCTCCCCACCACATCCCTACGCATGCGCACTGGGAGCACTGGGAGCTGCAACTGGGAGAACTGGGAGCACTGAGAGCTGTAACAGAGAGCACTGGGAGCACTGGGAGCACTGGGAGCTGTAACTGGTGTTACTGGGAGCAGTTACTGGTGTTAGTGGGAGCACTGGGAACTGTAACTGGGAGCACTGGGGACTTCCCCGAGGTTCTCCAGCCCCTCCCCGCTCAGAGCCGCCATCTTGGTGCAGCCGCCAGGGGGCGCTCGTTCCTCCCCACCACATCCCTACGCATGCGCACTGGGAGCACTGGGAGCTGTAACTGGGAGCACTGGGAGAGGGAACTGGGAGCACTGGGAGCTGTAACTGAGAGCACTGGGAGCTGTTACTGGGAGCACGGGGAGCTGTTACTGGGAGCACGGGGAGCACTGGGAGGGGGAACTGGGAGCACTGGGAGCTGCTACTGGTGTTACTGGGAGCACTGGGAGCACTGGGGACTTCCCTGAGGGTCTCCAGCCCCTCCCCGCTCAGAGCCGCCATCTTGGTGCAGCCGCCAGGGGGCGCTCGCTCCTCCGTGGGCATGCGCACTGGGAGCACTGGGAACTAACTGGGAGCACTGGGAGCACTGGGAGGGGGAACTGGGAGAACTGGGAGCACTGAGAGCTGTAACTGAGAGCACTGGGAGCACTGGGAGCTGTTACTGGTGTTACTGGGAGCACTGGGGACGTCCCTGAGGGTCTCCAGCCCCTCCCCGCTCAGAGCCGCCATCTTGGTGCAGCCGCCAGGGGGCGCTCGCTCCTCCCTGGGCATGCGCACTGGGAACACTGGGAGCTGTTACTGGGAGCACTGGGAGCTGTTACTGGGAGCACTGGGAGCTGGAACTGGGAGCACTGGGAGCTGTTACTGGGAGCACTGAGAGCTGTAACTGAGAGCACTGGGAGCTGTTACTGGGAGCACTGAGAGCTGTAACTGAGAGCACTGGGAGCACTGGGAGCTGTTACTGGGAGCACTGGGAGCTGTTACTGGTGTAACTGGGAGCACCGGGAGCACTGGGGACTTCCCCGAGGGTCTCCAGCCCCTCCCCGCTCAGAGCCGCCATCTTGGTGCGGCCGCCAGGGGGTGCTCGCTCCTCCCCAGCACATCCCTACGCATGCGCACTGGGAGCACTGGGAGCACTGGGAGCTGTTACTGGTGTTACTGGGAGCTGTTACTGGTGTTACTGGGAGCACTGGGAGCCGTAACTGAGAGCACTGGGAGCAGTTACTGGTGTAACTGGGAGCTGTTATTGGGAGCACTGGGGATTTTCCTGGGGGTCTCCAGCCCCTCCCCCCTCAAAGCCGCCATCTTGGTGCAGCCGCCAGGGGGCGCTCGCTCTTTCCTGTGCATGCGCACTGGGAGCACTGGGAGCTGCAACTGGGAGCTGTTACTGGTGTTACTGGGAGCTGTTACTGGTGTTACTGGGAGCACTGGGAGCTGCTACTGGTGTTACTGGGAGCACTGGGAGCACTGGGGACTTCCCCGAGGGTCTCCAGCCCCTCCCCGCTCAGAACCGCCATCTTGGTGCAGCCGCCAGGGGGCGCTCGCTCCTCCCTGGGCATGCGCACTGGGAGCACTGGCAGCTGCAACTGGGAGCACTGGGAGCTGTTACTGGTGTTACTGGGAGCTGTTACTGGTGTTACTGGGAGCAGTTACTGGTGTTAGTGGGAGCACTGGGAGCTGCTACTGGTGTTACTGGGCGCACCGGGAGCACTGGGGACTTCCCCGAGGGTCTCCAGCCCCTCCCCGCTCAGAGCCGCCATCTTGGTGCAGCCGCCAGGGGGCGCTCGCTCCTCCCCAGCACCTCCCTACGCATGCGCACTGGGAGCTGTTACTGGGAGCACTGGGAGGTGTTAGTGGTGTTACTGGGAGCACTGGGAGCTGTTACTGGGAGCACTGGGAGCACTGGGAGCTGTTACTGGGCGCACTGGGAGCTGTTACTGGTGTTACTGGGAGCACTGGGAGCTGTTACTGGTGTTACTGGTGTAACTGGGAGCACTGGGGACTTCCCCGAGGGTCTCCAGCCCCTCCCCGCTCAGAGCCGCCATCTTGGTGCAGCCGCCAGGGGGCGCTCGCTCCTCCCCCACCACATCCCTACGCATGCGCACTGGGAGCACTGGGAGCACTGGGAGCTGTTACTGGTGTTACTGGGAGCCGTTACTGGTGTTACTGGGAGCCGTCACTGGTGTCACTGGTGTCACTGGGCCCATCCCCGCCTCACCTCAGCCACGCGGTCGCCGGCGGGCGCGCTGTGATCCCCGAACCAAGCGAAGAAGCTCCGCGGGGCCGGGGGTCCCTTGTGGGGGCGGCTCCGGGGATCCTGGCCCTGCCACCACCGGATGGGCGTCGAGTGCGACACCAGGTGACCTGAGGGGAGGGGACACCACCGGATGACGTCACTCCCGAACCCCCCCAAAACCCCGTGGGAATTCGGGGGATCCCCCTCATCGGGCACCCCAAAATTCACCTGAGGGGCCCCGCACGAACTCCTTGGCCACGACGTCGTTCTGGAAATAGGGATTGACGCTGAAGAAAAAGCGGATCCGGCACCCGGGGCGGCTCTGCCCGAACTCCTCCACCTGAAAAGGCACCCCCAAATCTCAGGGGGGGGGTCACTGCACCCCAAAAGTGCCCCCCAAACCTCAGGGGGGGGTCACTGCACCCCAAAAATCCCCCCCAAACTTCATGGGAGGGGTCACAGCACCCCAAAATTCCCCCCCAAACTTCATGGGAATGGTGACAGCACCCCAAAAGTGCCCCCCAAACCTCAGCACCCCAAAAGTCCCGCCCAAACTTCATCTGGGGTCACAGCACCCCAAAAGTCCCCCCAAACCCCAAAATGCCCCCCAGACCTCATTTGGGGTCACAGCACCCCAAAATTCCCCCCCAAACTTCATGGGAGTGGTGACAGCACCCCAAAAGTGCCCCCCAAACCTCAGCACCCCCAAAAGTCCCGCCCAAACTTCATTTGGGGTCACAGCACCCCAAAAGTCTCCCCCAAACCTCAAGGGGGGGTCACAGCACCCCAAAAGTCCTGCCCAAACTTCATTTGGGGTCACAGCACCCCAAAAGTGCCCCCCAAACTTCACAGCATCCCAAAAGTGACCCCCAAACCTCATTTGAGGGGGGTCACAGCACCCCAAAAGTCCCCCCAAACCCCAAAAGTGCCCCCCAGACCTCATTTGGGGTCACAGCACCCCAAAATTCCCCCCCAAACCTCAGGGAGGGGTCACAGCACCCCAAAATTGCCCCCCAAACTTCATGGGAGGGGTCACAGCACCTCAAAAGTGCCCCCCAAACCTCAGCACCCCAAAAGTCCCGCCCAAACTTCATTTGGGGTCACAGCACCCCAAAAGTGCCCCCCAAACTTCACAGCACCCCAAAAGTGCCCCCCAGACCTCATTTGGGGGGGGGGTCACAGCACCCCAAAAGTCCCCCCAAACCCCAAAAGTCCCCCCAAACCCCAAAAGTGCCCCCCAAACCTCATTTGGGGTCACAGCACCCCAAAATTCCCCCCCAAACTTCATGGGAGGGGTCACAGCACCCCAAAAGTCACCCCCAAACTTCATGGGAATGGTGACAGCACCCCAAAAGTGCCCCCCAAACCTCATTTGGGGTCACAGCAACCCAAAATTCCTCCCCAAACTTCATGGGAGGGGTCACAGCACCCCAAAAGTGCCCCCTAAACCCCAAAAGTCTCCCCCAAAGTTCATGGGAGGGGTCACAGCACCCCAAAAGTGCCCCCCAAACCTCACTGGGGGTCACAGCCCCCCCAAAATCCCCCCAAAATCCCCTCCGGGCACCTGCAGGCTCGTCATGTAGCTCAGCGCGTCCTCGTCGCGGTCGCTGATCATGGCCGAGAGCTGCGGGTGGTTCAGGAACTGGGCACAGAGAGGGCGTCAAGGAAACTTCTGGAACTTCCTCTGCGCCCCCCGAACCCCAAAATTTTAAAAATTTAAAAAATTTCTAAATTTCGGCCCCCCCCCCCCCAAGGATACGGCGGTGACCCAGAAGCCGGGGATGCGCTGGATGAGGCGGTTGCGGCGCTGCAGGTGCGGCCGGCGGCGCAGGCAGAAGCGGGCGCGGAGGCGGCGGAAAGCTCGCGCGGCCTCCTCCTCCACGGCCTCCAGCTCCAGCTGCACGGCCTCCAGAGCCGCCAGGTACCTCCCCGGGCCTTCGTCCCGCTCCTCATCCTCATCGTCATCCTCGTCATCCTCATCCAGAGAGATCACCGCGCTCTCCTCGGTCACCGCCGCCTCGGCGTTTTGCCCCGCTCCACCCGCGGGTTCCAGGTTCTCGGCGGGTTCCTCGTCCTCCACGGCGCCGTTCCGCTCTCTGTCCCACCTCTGAGCCCTCCCTGCCTCTTCTCTGGTGGCTTCCGAGCTGCTCTCCGGGTTTCTCGGCCTGGGTCTCGCCGGGGTTTTGGCCTTGCGCCTGTTGGTGCTTTTCTTCTCCTCCACGCTGCCCGCGGTTTTGGGGGTGCTCTCCTCCAAGCCCCCCTTGCTCCTTCTGCCCTGCTCCAAGCAGCGAGTGACGGCCGTCTCCAGGCTCCCTCTGCGACCATTGGTGGTCCCAAGGTTCCCTGGGAGCTCCCTGGGGGTCTCCAGACCATCCTGGGCTTCCCTGGGGGTCTCCAAACTTCCCTCGGATTCTGTGGGAGTCTCCAGGACATCGTTGTTCTTCTCCAAGGAGTGTGGGGCAGCAATTTCCAGGTCCTCTCTGGTGGTTTCCATCCCATCTTTGACCTCTCTGGTGGTCTCCATCCCTTTCTTGACATCTCTGGTGGTCTCCATCCCCACTTTGACCTCTCTGGTGGTCTCCAAACCCCCTTTTTCCTCCTCTGAGGAGTCGCTCCTTGCGTTCTCCAGGATCCCTTTGCATCCGTTGATGGTCTCCAGCTCCTCCTTGGCCTCCTCGGTGGTCGTGACCTCTCCGGTGACTTTCCCGGGGGTCTCCATCCCCTTCTCGGGGGTCTCCAGCCCCTCCCCGGTCACAGCCGCCATTTCCGTGCAGCCGCCAGGCGGCGCTCGCTCGTCCCCGTCCCCTCCGCCGCCTCCCCGCGCATGCCCAGACCCGTCACCCCGCGCGCGCGCGCTGCGGCCCTCACCACGACCTCCGGCGGGGGTGGGGGAACGCGCCGTCTCCTCCCCGCTGTTAACGGCGGCGGCGGCGGAGCCCGCCCCGCTGGGCTCATCCAGACGGCGGAGCTTGGCCGGGGACGGTCGTTCTGTCCCGGCCCCGGCCCCGCTCATGGCGGCGGCTCCGGCGCCCGCCACAGGCCGAAAAAGCGCGCGCGCCGCCGCCGCCGCCGCCGAGGCCCCGCCCACCCCGCGCGTCACTCTCGCGCTGCCCCCAATTGGACGGTTGCCATGGCGACGCCCGTCACGCGGGGCGGGCGGGAAATGAGCGGCCAATGGGAGCGCGCTGCTTTGGCGGGCTCCGGGCAGCGCGGTGGGCGGGGCCGGGGGGAGGTGCGCGCGCTCATGCGCAGCGCGAGGAGCGCACGTGCGGGCGGCGCGAGAGCCGCGGCCGTGAGGGGAGAGACTCCGCCCCCTTCCCGCCATGAGGGGCTGAGGGAGCGGGAGGGCGGAGGGACCCTCCCGGAGGGGAAGGATTTTCTTCCACACTGTCACCTGAGGGATTGGGACCCTCCCTCAGGGGCTGAGGGAGTGGGAGGGCAGTGGGAGGGCGGTGGGACCCTCCCGGAGGGGACGGGTTCCCTTCCACGCTGTCACCTGGGACCCTCCCTGAGGGGCTGAGGGGACGTGAGGGCGGCAGGACCCTCCCGGAGGGGACAGGATTTCTCCTCAATGAGTATAGAGGGACTGGGACCCTCTCTCAGGGGCTGAGGGATTGGGACCCTCCCTCAAGGGCTGAGGGACCGCGAGGGCGGTGGGACCCTCCTGGATGGGACAGGGTCTCCATTTCTCCTCAGTGAGTATAGAGGGGCTGGGACCCCCCCATGTCACCTGAGGGACCGGGACCCTCCCTCAAGAGCTGAGGGAATGTGAAGGCAGCAGGATGCCTCTGGAGGGGACAGGATTTCCATTTCTCCTCAGTGAGTAAAGAGGGGCTGGGACCCCCCCATGTCACCTGAGGGACCGGGACCCTCCCTCAGGGGCTGAGGGACCGTGAGGGCGGGCAGGACCCCTCTGGAGGGGACAGGGTCTCCATTTCACCTCAGTGAGTATAGAGGGGCTGGGACCCCCTCCAGTGTAACCTGAAGGACTGGGAGCCCCCCTCAGGGGGCTGAGGGACAGCGGGGGCAGGCAGGACCCCTCCAGAGGGGACAGGATTTTAATTTCTCCTTAGTAAATATAGAGGGGCTGGGACCCCCTCCAGTGTAACCTGAAGGACTCAGGGGCTGAGGGAGCGTGAGGGTGGTGGGACCCTCCCGGAGGGGACAGGATTTCCATTTCTCCTCAGTGAGTACAGAGAGGCTGGGACCCCTCCTAATGTCACCTGAGGGGCTGAGACCCTCCCTCAGGGGCTGAGGGACAGCAGGGACGGGCAGGACCCTTTTTCCTCCCTTCTAAGTGAATATAGAGGGGCTGGGACCCTCCAATGTCACCTGAGGCACTGGGACCCTCCTGTGGTCACTTCAGAGGGGCTGCCCCCCTCCGCCATTACCCGAGGGGCTGAGGGCCTGTGGGTGCTGCTGGCCCCCTCACTGAGGGGCTGGGACCCCCTCACGATGTCACCCAAAGGACTGAGGGAGTGCAAGAGGAGCAGAACATCCGGAGATGACAAGAAACCCCCACAGTGAGTGCAGAGGGGCTGGGACACACCCTGAGGGGAGGAGGACGCCATAGGGGATGGCATCTCCCCCACAGTGAGCCCAAAGGGACTGGGACCCCCCCCATCCCTCATAGTGACTTCAGAATGGCTGTGTCATCCCCTCCACACCTGAGGGGACAGGAGGGACAGGACCACCAGCCACCACTGGCCACCTACAGGAGGCTCAGAACCCCCACGGCTGCTGCCAGGACCCTCGAGACCCCTCAAGTGCCTCCAAGGAGCCTTAGGACCCCCTCCATAGGGGGCTCAGGATCCCCACCCCAGCTGCTCCCAGTACACCCAGGACCCCGCAAGTGCCTCCAAGGGGCTTTAGGACCACTCCCCACTTTATCCTAGGGGGCTCAGGACCTCCACCCCAACTGCTCTCAGGATATTCAGGACCCCCCAATTCTTCAAGACCCCCCTCCCCAGCTGCTCCCAGGATATTCGGGACCCCCCAGGTTCTTCAGGGGGGCTCAAGACCCCTCCCCACCTGCTCCAAGGACATTCAGGACCTCCCAAGTTCTTCAAGACCCCCTCCCCAGCTGCTCCCAGCACACTCAGGACACCCAAGTGCCTCCAAGGGGCCTCAGGATCACTCCCCACTTCGTCCTAGGGACTCAGGACCCCCACCCCAGCTGCTCCCAGGATATTCAGGAGCCCCCAAGTTCTTCAGAGTGGTTCAAGACCCCCTCCCCAGCTGCTCCCAGGATACTCAGGACCCCCCAGTTCTTCAAGAGGGCTCAGGACCCCCACCCCAGGATACTCAAGACCCCCTCCCCAACTGCTCCCAGGACACTCGAGACCCCCCCAAGTGCCTCCAAGGGGCCTTAGGACCACTCCCCACTTTATCCTAGGGGGCTCAGGACCTCCACCCCAACTGCTCTCAGGACATTCAGGACCCCCCAATTCTTCAAGACCCCCTCCCCAGCTGCTCCCAGGATATTTGGGACCCCCCAGTTCTTCAGGGGGGCTCAAGACCCCTCCCCACCTGCTCCAAGGACATTCAGGACCTCCCAAGTTCTTCAAGACCCCCTCCCCAGGTGCTTCCAGGACATTCAGGACCCCCCCAAGTGCCTCCAAGGGGCTTTAGGACCACTCCCCACTTCATTTGAGGGGGCTTTAGATCCCCACCCCAGCTGCTCCCAGGACAATCAGGACCCCCCAAGTTCTTCAGAGGGATTCAGGACCCCCTCCCCAGTTTCTTCCAGGACCCTCAAGACCCCCCAAGTGCCTCCAAGGGGCCTTAAGACCACTCCCCACTTCATCCTAGGGGGCTCAATACCCCGTCAGCTGCTCCCAGGACACTCAGGACCCCTCAACTTCTTCAAGACCCCCACCCCAGCTTCTTCCAGGACATTCAGGACCCCCCCCAGTTCTTCAGGGGGGCTCAAGACCCCCTCCCCAACTGCTCCCAGGATACTCAGGACCCCTCAAGTTCTTCAAGACCCCCACCCCACCACCCAACTAATCCCAGGGCAATCAGGACCCCCCACGTGCCTCCAAGGGGCTTTAGGACCACTCCCCACTTCATCCAAGGGGGCTCAAGACCCCCCCTCAGCTGCTGCCAGGACATTCAGAACCCCCCCCCCCCCCATTTTTCAAGACCCCCTCCCCAGCTGCTCCCAGGACACTCGAGACCCCCCAAGTGCCTCCAAGGGGCCTTAGGACCACTCCCCACTTCATCCTAGGGGGCTCAGGACCTCCACCCCAACTGCCCTCAGGACATTCAGGACCCCCCCAATTTTTCAAGACCCCCCTCCCCAGCTGCTTCCAGAGTACTCAAGACCCCCCTCCCCAGCTGCTCCCAGGATATTCGGGACCCCCCAGTTCTTCAGGGGGGCTCAAGACCCCTCCCCACCTGCTCCAAGGACATTCAGGACCTCCCAAGTTCTTCAAGACCCCCTCCCCAGCTGCTCCCAGGGCACTCAGGACCCCCCAAGTGCCTCCAAGGGGCTTTAGGACCACTCCCCACTTCATCCTAGGGACTCAGGACCCCCACCCCAGCTGCTCCCAGGACATTCAGGACCCCCCCAAGTTCTTCAGGGGGGGCTCAAGACCCCCACCCCAGCTTCTCCCAGCACACTCAGGACCCCCCAAGTGCCTCCAAGGGGCCTTAGGACCACTCCCCACTTTATCCTAGGGGGCTCAGGACCCCCACCACAGCTGCTCCCAGGACACTCAGGACCCCTCAAGTTCTTCAAGACCCCCTCCCCAGCTGCTCCCAGGATATTCGGGACCCCCCAGGTTCTTCAGGGGGGCTCAAGACCCCTCCCCACCTGCTCCAAGGACATTCAGGACCTCCTCAGTTCTTCAAGACCCCCTCCCCAGCTGCTCCCAGCACACTCAGGACCCCCGAAGTGCCTCCAAGGAGCCTTAGGACCACTCCCCACTTCATCCTAGGGGGCTCAAGACCCCCCCAGCTGCTCCCAGGATACTCAGGACCCCCCAGTTCTTCAAGAGGTCTCAGGACCCCCACCCCAGGATACTCAAGACCCCCTCCCCAACTGCTCCCAGGACACTCGAGACCCCCCAAGTGCCTCCAAGGGGCCTTAGGACCACTCCCCACTTTATCCTAGGGGGCTCAGGACCTCCACCCCAACTGCTCTCAGGACATTCAGGACCACCCAATTTTTCAAGACCCCCTCCCCAGCTGCTCCCAGGATACTCAAGCCCCCTCCCAGTTCTTCAAAGGGGCTCAAGACCCCTCCCCAGCTGCTCCCAGGATATTCAGGACCCCCCAAGTTCTTCAAGACCCCCCTCCCCAGCTGCTTCCAGAGTACTCAAGACCCCCCTCCCCAGCTGCTCCCAGGATATTCGGGACCCCCCAGTTCTTCAGGGGGGCTCAAGACCCCTCCCCACCTGCTCCAAGGACATTCAGGACCTCCCAAGTTCTTCAAGACCCCCTCCCCAGCTGCTCCCAGGATACTCAGGACCCCCCAGTTCTTCAAGAGGGCTCAGTACCCCCCACCCCAGGATACTCAAGACCCCCTCCCCAACTGCTCCCAGGACACTCGAGACCCCCCAAGTGCCTCCAAGGGGCCTTAGGACCACTCCCCATTTCATCCTAGGGACTCAGGACCTCCACCCCAGCTGATCCCAGGACATTCAGGACCCCCCAAGTTCTTCAAGACCCCCTCCCCAGCTGCTCCCAGGACACTCAGGACCCCCCCAGGCTGTCACAGACCCTTCTATCGCGACATGGCTCCCATGTCCCGACAGCCCCAGCTGAGCCTGCACCACTCCCAAGGTCTGGGGGGGGCCCTTTGTCACCCAGGCCCCCCCTCTGTGACCTTTGCTGGGAGCGTCCCCGAGGGCAGGAAACGGCAGCGACAGCGACACCGGGGGGGGGGGGGGGATGGGGACAGGGCCACCACCCCCTAAACAGAGACAGACAACCCTCCCCTACCCCCCCAACACCCCAAAATTACACCCACCACCCCAAAATTACACACACACCCCCCAAAATTGCACACACACACCCCAAAATTACAGACACACACCCCAAAAATCCACAATCCCCCCCCACGACAAGAACTCGGGGACACCAGAGGTGGGGGGACAGGGCCACCACCCCCTAAACAGAGACAGACAACCCTCCCCTACCCCCCAACACCCCAAAATTACACACACACCCCAAAATTGCACCCCCCCACCCCAAAAATCCACAACCCCCCACAACAAGAATTCGGGGACACCAGAGGTGGGGGGGACAGGGCCACCACCCCCTAAACAGTGACAGACAACCCTCCCCTACCCCCCCAACACCCCAAAATTACACACACACACCCCAAAATTACACACACACCCCCCAAAAATCCACAACCCCCTCCACGACAAGAACTCGGGGACACCAGAGGTGTGGGGGGACAGGGCCACCACCCCCTAAACAGAGACAGACAACCCTCCCCTACACCCCCAACACCCCAAAGTTACACCCACCACCCCAAAATTACACCCACCACCCCAAAATTGCACACACACACCCCAAAATTGCACCCCCCCCACCCCAAAAATCCACAACCCCCTCCCCCCACGACAAGAACTCGGGGACACCAGAGGTGGGGGGGGACAGGGCCACCACCCCCTAAACAGAGACAGACAACCCTCCCCTACACCCCCAACACCCCAAAATTACACACACCACCCCAAAATTACACACACACCCCCCAAAATTACACCCACCACCCCAAAATTACACACACACACACCCCAAAAATCCCACCCCACTCCCCCCCACGACAAGAACTCGGGACACCATCGTTCCATGGCTGTATGTACACAGGGGCGCCCCAAAACCCGGGTGGGGTGCACATGATTCGGGGGGGGGTCCCCACAAAGTGACAGTGCCCCCCACCCCGCTGTGAGGGGGGAATTTGGGGGTTCCCTTCCTTTCGGGGGGGTTCCTCCATTTAGGGGTGCCCTCCCATTTTGGGGTGCCCTCCCATTTTGGGGTGCCCTCCCATTTAGGAGTTCCCTTCCATTTGGGGTGCCCTTCCCTTTAGGGGCGCTTTTCCCTTTAGGGGTGCCCTTCTAATTGGGGGGTTCCCCTCCATTTTGGGGGTGCTCCTCCATTTAGGGGTTCCTTTCCTTTTGGGGGGGATCCCTTTCATTTTGGGGTACCCTTCCATTTTAGGGTTCCCTTCCATTTTGGGGATTCCCTTCCATTTTGGGGTGCCCTCCCATTTTGGGGTGCCCTTCCATTTTGGGGTGCCCTTCCATTTAGGGGGTGCCTCTCCATTTGGGGGTTCCCTTCCATTTGGGGTTTCCCTTCCATTTGGGGGTTCCCTTCCATTTAGGGGTACCTTTCCATTTAGGGGTGCCCTTCCCTTTAGGGGTGCCCTTCTAATTGGGGGGTTCCCCTCCATTTTGGGGGTGCTCCTCCATTTAGGGGTTCCTTTCCTTTTGGGGGGGGATCCCTTCCATTTTGGGGTACCCTTCCATTTTAGGGTTCCCTTCCATTTTGGGGTGCCCTTCCTTTTCCGGGGTGCCCTCCCATTTTGGGGTTCCCTTCCATTTTGGGGTGCCTCTCCATTTAGGGGTACTTTTCCATTTAGGGGGTCCCTTCTAATTGAGGGGCGCCCTTCTAATTGGGGGGTGCCCCTCCATACCCATTTTTGGGTACTCATCCATTTGGGGGGGTGCCCTTCCATTTAGGGGTTCCCTTCCATTTGGGGGTACCCTTCCATTTAGGGGGTTCCTCTCCATTTAGGGGTGCTCCTTCATTTAGGGGCGCCTTTCCATTTGGGGGTACCCTTCCATTTCGGGATTCCCTCCCATTTTGGGGTTCACTTCCATTTAGGGAGTGCCCTTCCATGCCCCCCCCCCCCTCCATTTGGGGGTGCCCTTCCATCGCCCCCCTCCCCCGATTGCTTTAGGGGTGTCCCACTTTTTCAGAGGTGAAATGTGTGGGGGTGTTGCTGTGACTTTGGGGAGGTGACAATTTTGGGGTGACAATCAGGATTACCCCCCCCCCTCCCCTTTTCCCCACCCTCACGTGAGCCACGCCAGCGCCAGGTAAATGCCCAAAGCCACCGCGGCCGTGGGACCCCCCCCGGTCCCCCCCCCAGGCCACGGGCACCAGCACGGCCAAAGCCAAAACCACCCCGCACCCCCTGAGGGCCCCCCCAAAACTTCTGCCCCTGCCGCGGGGGGGGGGCCGGGCCGGCACCACCAGCGCCCCCTCCAGGGGGCCGCCCCTGCCCCGCAGCGCCGGGGGGCTGCAGCGACCCCCGCCCCCCTCATAGCGCAGCGCCATCTCGTTGGCCAGGGAGGTGTTGGGGGCTCGCTCGGGAAGCGGGGGGTCCCCGCTTTTGGGGAGGGGGTCGCTGTCGTTGGGGTCCCCCCCGCGAAGGCGGCGCAGGTGGGACAGGTAGAGCTGCTCCAGCTCCCGCGCCACCGCCTCGTCCTCGGTGCCCTAAATGGGGAGGGGATCATTTGGGGTACCGCCATTTTGAGGTGCCCCCATTTTGGGGTACAGCCATTTTGGGGTACCACCATTTGAGATACACCCATTTTGAGGTACCCCCAGTTTGAAGTACCCCCAATTTGAGGAACACCCATTTTAGGGTACCACACATTTGAGGTACCCCCAGTTTGGGGTACCCCCATTTTGAGGTACCCGCAATTTGGGGTATCCCCATTTTGGGGCACACCCATTTTGAGGTACCTCCATTTTGAGGTACACCCATTTTAGGGTACCCCATTTTGAGGTACACCCATTTTGGGGTACACACAATTTGAGGTACACACATTTTGGGGTACCCCCAATTTGAGGTACACCCATTTTAGGGTACCCCCAATTTGAGATACACCCATTTTGAGGTACCCCCAGTTTGAAGTACCCCCAATTTGAGGAACACCCATTTTAAGGTACACCCATTTTGAGGTATCCCCATTTTGAGGTACACCCATTTTGGGGTACACCCATTTTGAGGTACACCCATTTTGAGGTACCCCCATTTTGGGGTACACCCATTTTGGGGTACCCCAAATTTGAGGTACCCCCATTTTGGGGTACACCCATTTTAGGGTACCCCCAATTTGAGATACACCCATTTTGAGGTACCCCCAGTTTGAAGTACCCCCAATTTGAGGAACACCCATTTTAAGGTACACCCATTTTGAGGTACCCCCATTTTGAGGTACCCCCATTTTGGGGTACCCCCAATTTGAGGTACCCGCAATTTGAGGTATCCCCATTTTGAGGTACCCGCAATTTGAGGTACCCCCATTTTGAGGTACACCCATTTTGGGATACCCCCAGTTTGAAGTACCCCCAATTTGAGGAACACCCATTTTAAGGTACACCCATTTTAGGGTACCCCCAATTTGAGGTACCCCCATTTTGGGGTACCCCCAATTTGAGGTACCCCCATTTTGAGGTACCCGCAATTTGGGGTACCCCCATTTTGAGGTACACCCATTTTGGGATACCCCCAGTTTGAGGTACCCCCATTTGGAGGTACACCCATTTTAGGGTACCCCCACTTAGGGGTACCCCAATCCTTGAGGGACGGGGGCACCCCAGTTTTGGGTGTTGTCTCACCTGTGCTGGCGGCTGCTCCGCATCCGTTGGGGGCGTTGGGGCAGGGTCAGGCTCTGTAGGGAGGGAAAAGGGACCCCCAAAAGTTCCGTGGGGGGTGAGGGTGACAGAGTGGGGTTACAGGGACATTTCTGAGGGGAAGGGGGGTCCCAAAAATTGGAGGTGCACCCCCAAATTTTAGGAGGGGGGGGGGGGATATTTACCTGTGCTGTGCTCGGGGGGTGGGGGCTGCGCATCCTCCACCTCCTGCGGCCTTTTGGGGGGACACGGGTGTGGGGGGGTCACCGGACAGGCCCCAGCCCCCCAAAATTGGGGGTGGGGGAGTGTGACCCACATTCGGAACGCGAGGGTTCGGGGTTGGGCGGGGGGGTCCCAGCCATGCACCACAGCCCCCCCCTCAATTTCGGGGGGCACATGCAAGGTGTTGACCCCATTTTGAGGGGGGGGGGTCCCTCATGCAGATTCACCCCCCCCCCCCCATCTCTTACCTGCCCTTCCCAGGCCTCATCCAGATCCCGGGGGGGGGCGGCTCTCCCACCGCGCCCCCCTCCCCCCTTTCGGGGGTCCCTCCCCCGCCGCCCCCCCTCCCGCGGGGGTCCCAGGGCCGGTATTGCCGCAGGCGGGTCAGGGGCAGCCCCAGAGCATCGGCGAACAGAACCCGCCGGGACCCCCCCCCGACCACCCCCCCGGGGGCCGCGGGGATCTCGGGGTCCCCCGGGGGGGCAGCGGCGGATTCGGGGAGCCCCGGTGTGGGGGGGGGTTCGGTGATGTCCGCGATGGAAACGGGAGGGAGGGGGGTCCCAGCGAGCACCGAGGGGTCATGGGGGGCTGAGGGGGGGGGGGGTGCCCGGGGTTTGGGGGGGGGGTCCCGGGACGCGGGGGGGGCTGGGAGGGGCCCCCCCCGCGCGGGGCACGCCGGGAGTCCGGCCACGGGGGGGGCGCCGGGGCGGAGGCGGGAGCGCGGGCCATGGCGGAGGGGCGGGGCTTGCGGCCGCAGCGCGGGGGCGGGGCCAGGACAGAGGGGCGGGGCTTAGAGAGGAAAGGGGCGGGGTTTAGAGGTAGAAGGGGCGAGGCTTAAACGGAGGGGCGGGGTTTAGAGGGAGAAGGGGCGGGGCTTAAGCGGAGGGGCGGAGTTTAGAGGGAGAAGGGGCGGGGCTTGAGTCGTGGGGAGGGGATGGGAAAGGGAGAGACCCCCACCCCAATTTGGGGGTTCCGGAAGGGGCCATGGAGACCCCCGGGGCTTGGGGGTGACAAGGGACATTCCTGGGGCGTGGCGGTGACAAAGTGAGTTTTAAAAGTGGAATTTAAAGGGACATTTTTGGGGGTCACAAAGTGGGGTTAAAGGGACATTTTGGGGGTACGAAAATGAGATTTAAGGGACATTTTTGGGGTCACACAATGGGGTTTAAGGGACATTTTTGGGGTCTCAAAATGGGATTTAAGGGACATTTTTGGGGTCACAAAATGGAGTTTAAAGGGTCCCAAAGTGGGATTAAAGGGACATTTTTGGGGTCACAAAGTGGGGTTAAAGGGACATTTTGGGGGTACGAAAATGAGATTTAAGGGACATTTTTGGGGTCACACAATGGGGTTTAAGGGACATTTTTGGGGTCTCAAAATGGGATTTAAGGGACATTTTTGGGGTCACAAAATGGAGTTTAAAGGGTCCCAAAGTGGGATTAAAGGGACATTTTTGGGGTCACAAAATGGGATTTAAGGGACATTTTTGGGGTGACACAATGGGGTTCAAAGGGACATTTTTGGGGTCATAAAAGGGGTTTAAAGGGTTCCAAAGTGGGGTTTAAAGGGGCATTTTTGGGGATCACAAAATGGGGTTTAAAAGGACATTTTTGGGGGTCACAAAGTGGAGTTTAAAGGGTCCCAAAGTGGGGATTAAAGGGACAATTTTGGGGTCACAAAATGGGGTTCAAAGGGACATTTTGGGGATCACAAAATGAGATTAAAGGGACATTTTTGGGGTCACAAAATGGGGTTAAAAGGACATTTTGAGGGGTCACAAAGTGGGGTTTAAAGGGACAATTTTGGGGTCACGAAGTGGGGTTTAAAAGGACATTTTTTGGGGTCACAAAATGAGATTTAAAGTGACATTTTGGGGTCCCAAAATGGGGTTAAAGGGACATTTTTGGGGTCACAAAAGGGTTTTAAAGGGTTCCAAAGTGGGGTTTAAAGGGACATTTTTGGGGATCACAAAATGGGGTTTAAAGTGACATTTTTGGGGGTCACAAAACGGGATTTAAGGGACATTTTGGGGGTCCCAAAAAGAGATTTAAGGGACATTTTTGGGGTCACAAAATGGGGTTCAAAGGGACATTTTTGGGGTCACAAAACGGGATTTAAGGGACATTTTTGGGGCCACAAAATGGGGTTAAAGGGACAATCCTGGGGATCACAAAATGAGATTTAAGGGACATTTTTGGGGTCACAAAATGGGGTTTAAAGGGTTCCAAAGTGGGATTAAAGGGGCAATTTTGGGGATCACAAAATGGGGTTAAAGGGACATTTTTGGGGATCACAAAATCAGATTTAAAGTGGCATTTTGGGGGGCCCAAAATGAGATTTAAGGGACATTTTGAGCATCACAAAATGGGGTTTAAAGGGTCCCAAAGTGGGGTTTAAAGGGACATTTTTGGCGTCACAAAATGGGGTTTTAAGGGACATTTTGGGGCTGACAAAGTGGGATTTAAAGGGACAAATTGAGGTTTAAAAGGACATTTATGGGTGTCCCAAACTGGAGTATAAAGGACATTTTTGGGGTAAGAAATTGGGGTTTAAAGGGACATTTTGGGGTCCCAAATTGGGGTTTTAAGGGTCCCAAAGTGGGATTAAAGGGACATTTTTGGGGTCACAAAATGAGATTTAAGGGACATTTTTGGGGATCACAAAATGAGATTTAAGGGACATTTTTGGGGTCACACAATGGGGTTAAAGGGACATTTTTGGGGTCACAAAATGAGATTTAAGGGACATTTTTGGGGTCTCAAAATAGGGTTTTAAGGGACGTTTTTGGAGTCACAAAATGAGATTTAAGGGACATTTTTAGGGGTCCCAAAGTGGGGTTAAAGGGACATTTTTGGGGATCACAAAATGAGATTTAAAGTGGCATTTTGGGGGTCCCAAAAAGAGATTTAAGGGATATTTTTGGGGTCACACAATTGGGTTCAAAGGGACATTTTTGGGGATCACAAAATGGGGTTAAAGGGACATTTTTGGGGTCACAAAATGGGTTTAAAGGGACATTTTTGGGGTCACAAAATGAGATTTAAGGGACATTTTTGGGGTCACAAAATGGAGTTTAAAGGGTCCCAAAATGGGTTTAAAGGGACATTTTTGGGGATCACAAAATGAGATTTAAAGTGAAATTTTTGGGGTCACAAAATGGAGTTTAAAGGGACCCAAAGTGGGATTAAAGGGACATTATTGGGGATCACAAAATGAGATTTAAGGGACATTTTTGGGGTCACACAATGGGGTTCAAAGGGACATTTTTGGGGTCACAAAGTGGGGTTTAAAAGGACATTTTTGGGGTCCCAAAATGGGGTTAAAGGGACATTTTTGGGGTCACAAAGTGGGGTTTAAAAGGACATTTTTGGGGTCCCAAAATGAGATTTAAGGGACATTTTGGGCATCACAAAATGGGGTTTAAAGGGTCCCAAAGTGGGATTAAAGGGACATATTTGGGATCACAAAATGAGATTTAAGGGACATTTTTGGGGTCACAAAATGGGTTTAAAGGGACATTTTTGGGGTCACAAAATGGGTTTAAAGGGACATTTTTGGGGTCACAAATTTGGGTTTTAAGGGACATTTTTGGGGTCACAAAATGGAGTTTAAAGGGTCCCAAAGTGGAGTTTAAAGGGACATTTTTGGGGTCACAAAATGAGATTTAAAGTGACATTTTGGGGGTCCGAAAATGAGATTTAAGGGACATTTTTGGGGTCACAAAATGGGGTTAAAGGTTAAATCCCAATTTCCACCCCTCCCCCTCCCTCATTTCCTGCCTGCTCTGCTTCGCTTTCGCCTCCCTTCGAGCTGGGGAAATCCCTGGGGGCGCCAAAATCTCCCAACCCCACCCTAAAAAACGGGGACGGGGTCCCCAAAACTTTTTTTGAGGTAAAACCCCACAAACCCAGCGCTGGAAAACATCAAAAATTTGATTTAAATCCCATTTTAGGCTGAAAAACCAGGCCCGAAAAGGCAAAAATTCCCCAAAATTTGAAGGTTCCAAAAGAGGAATTTTTAAAAAATGAGGGAAATTTAAAAACCTGAGATGATTTTTTAGGATTTTTGGGGTACCCCAAAAAGATTTGGGGCCATTTTGAGGCGCTGCTTTTTCCGCCTCCGCCATTTTGGGGCATTTTGAGCATTTTTTCGGTGACGTTTTGTGGGGGATGGGACGTGAGGGGGGAGACACAAATTTTTACATTTTTGTGACCCCAAAATTCTTAAAAACCTCAATTTTGGTGAATTTCTACCTGGTTATTTTAGGGCTATCCATTCCTAAAAATTTTGGGGTGTTTTTATGAATTTTGGGGCATTTTGAGCATTTTTCGGTGACGTTTTGTGGGGGATGGGACGTGAGGGGGGGGACACAAATTTTTACATTTTTGTGGCCCCAAAATTCTTCAAAACCTCAATTTTGGTGAATTTCTACCTGGTTATTTTAGGGCTATCCATTCCTAGAAATTTTTTTGTGTTTTTATGAATTTTGGGGCATTTTGGGCATTTTTCGGTGACGTTTTGTGGGGGATGGGACGTGAGGGGGGGAACACAAATTTTTACATTTTTGTGACCCCAAAAACTCTTCAAAACCTCAATTTTGGTGAATTTCTACCTGCTTATTTTAGGCCTATCCATTCCTAAAAATTTTTTTGTGTTTTTATGAATTTTGGGGCATTTTTAGGGTTTTTATCTCTTTATTTCAAGGCGTTTCTCCTCATTTTGGCGCGCTCGGTTCCTGACCTTTTTAAGGTGAATTTTTGCTTTTTAAGCTGTTTTTTCCCCTGCCTATTTTGAGGTTTTTCTCCTCATTTTAAAGACTTTCCGTTCACAAATTTTGAACTTTCTCAACCCCAAAAATCTCGATTATTTTGATACATTTTCCCCCTTTTAAATTTCATTTTTATGGCCATTTCTCCCCGGTGTTTTACATTTTTGTCACCCCAAAATCCTTCAAAACCTCAATTTTGGTGAATTTCTACCTGCTTATTTTAAGTTTATCCATTCCTAGAAATTTTTTTGTGTTTTTATGAATTTTGGGGCATTTTTAGGGGTTTTTATCTCTTTATTTCAAGGCGTTTCTCCTCATTTTGGCGCGCTCGGTTCCTGACCTTTTTAAGGTGAATTTTTGCTTTTTAAGCTGTTTTTTTACCTTCCTATTTTGAGGTTTTTTTCCTCATTTTGAAGACTTTCCGTTCACAAATTTTGAACTTTCTCAACCCCAAAAATCTCGATTATTTTGATACATTTTCCCCCTTTTAAATTTCCTTTTTATGGCCATTTCTACCCGGTGTTTTACATTTTTGTGACCCCAAAAACTCTTCAAAACCTCAATTTGGTGAATTTCTACCTGGTTATTTTAGGCCTATCCATTCCTAGAATTTTTTTGTGTTTTTATGAATTTTGGGGCATTTTGAGCATTTTTCGGTGACGTTTAGTGGGGGATGGGACGTGAGGGGGGGGACACAAATTTTTACATTTTTGTGACCCAAAAATCCTTCAAAACCTCAATTTTGGTGAATTTCTACCTGCTTATTTTAAGTTTATCCATTCCTAGAAATTTTTTTGTGTTTTTATGAATTTTGGGGCATTTTTTGGGGGTTTTTATCTCTTTATTTCAAGGCGTTTCTCCTCATTTTGGCGCGCTTCTTCCTGACCTTTTTAAGGTGAATTTTTGCTTTTTAAGCTGTTTTTTTTCCCCTGCCTATTTTGAGGTTTTTCTCCTCATTTTAAAGACTTTCCGTTCACAAATTTTGAACTTTCTCTACCCCAAAAATCTCGATTATTTTGATACATTTTCCCCCTTTTAAATTTCATTTTTATGGCCATTTCTACCCGGTGTTTTACATTTTTGTGACCCCAAAAATTCTTCAAAACCTCAATTTTGGTGAATTTCTACCTGCTTATTTTAGGCCTATCCATTCCTAAAAATTTTGGGGTGTTTTTATGAATTTTTGGGGCATTTTGAGCATTTTTCGGTGACGTTTTCTGGGGGATGGGACGTGAGGGGGGGACACAAATTTTTCCATTTTTGTGACCCCAAAAATTCTTCAAAACCTCAATTTTGGTGAATTTCTACCTGGTTATTTTAAGTTTATCCATTCCTAGAAATTTTTTTGTGTTTTTATGAATTTTGGGGCATTTTTTGGGGTTTTTATCTCTTTATTTCAAGGCGTTTCTCCTCATTTTGGCGCGTTTCTTCCTGACCTTTTTAAGGTGAATTTTTGCTTTTTAAGTTGTTTTTTTCCCCTGCCTATTTTGAGGTTTTTCTCTTCATTTTGAAGACTTTCCGTTCACAAATTTTGAACTTTCTCAACCCCAAAAATCTCGATTATTTTGATACATTTTCCCCCTTTTAAATTTCATTTTTATGGCCATTTTTACCCGGTTTTTTGGGTATTTTGAGCATTTTTCGGTGACGTTTTGTGGGGGATGGGACGTGAGGGGGGGGACACAAATTTTTCCATTTTTGTGACCCCAAAATTCTTCAAAACCTCAATTTTGGTGAATTTCTACCTGGTTATTTTAGGCCTATCCATTCCTAGAAATTTTTTGGTGTTTTTATGAATTTTGGGGTATTTTTGGGGGTTTTTATCTCTTTATTTCAAGGCGTTTCTCCTCATTTTGGCGCGTTTCTTCCTGACCTTTTTAAGGTGAATTTTTGCTTTTTAAGCTGTTTTTTTTCCCCTGCCTATTTTGAGGTTTTTCTCCTCATTTTGAAGACTTTCCGTTCACAAATTTTGAACTTTCCCTACCCCAAAAATCTCGATTATTTTGATACATTTTCCCTCTTTTAAATTTCATTTTTATGGCCATTTCTCCCCGGTTTTTGGGGTATTTTGTCTCATTTTGGGCCATTTTGAGGTGTCTGGGTCGTTATTTTGGGGCGTTTCCTCCTCATTTTCCGTCTGGATTTTTTGGATGTTTCTCCTTTTTTATTTTGGGGCATTTCTTGACATTTTAGGGCTGATTTGAATTTTTTTTACCTCAAAATTTGAGGTAATTTTTCTGCATTTTGGGGTTTCTCTGCTCAGCTTTGTCGTCACAATTTTGGGGCATTTTGAGGAATTTTTCCCCTTTTTTTTTTTTGTTTTTTTCTTCTCATCTCTTTTAAAATATTTCCCAATATTTCTGTTTTTCTCTGGTTTTTTAGGGTCATTTCTCTGCTTTTTGGGGTATTTTGTCCTGGTGGTTTTGGGGTTTTCCTGCCCTCCCAATTTGTGCCATTTCTTCGTGTTCATCTCAGACATTTCAGGGCATTTTTCTGCCATTTTTGGGGCATTTTTTGCCATTTTTTGGGCATTTTTTGCCATTTTTTGGGACAATTTTTGCCATTTTTGGGCAATTTTCTGCCCTTTTTTGGGGTATTTCTCTGCTCTTTTTAGGGCATTTTCCTGCCTTTTTTTGAGGCATTTCTCTGCCATTTTTGGGGTATTTTTGGGGCATTTTTCTGTATTTTTAGGGCATTTTTCTGCCCTTTTTTGGAACATTTTTTTGCAATTTTTTGGGGCATTTCTCTGCCCATTTTGGGGCATTTCTCTGCATTTTCGGGACATTTTTCTGCATTTTTGGGGCATTTTTTGAGGCATTTCTCTGCCATTTTTTGTGGAATTTCTCTGCCATTTTGGGGCATTTCTCTGCCCTTTTTGGGGACATTTTTTGCCTTATTTTGGGGCATTTCTCTGCATTTTTGGGGCTTTTTCTGCCCTTTTTTAGGGCATTTTCCTGCATTTTTTGAGGCATTTCTCTGCCCTTTTTTTGGGCATTTTTCTGCTCTTTTTAGAGGCATTTCTCTGCCATTTTTGGGTCACTTTTTTGCCCTTTTTTGGGGCATTTCTCTGCCATTTTTTGGGGTATTTTTGGGGTATTTTTCTACCCTTTTTTGGGGCATTTCTCTGCCCTTTTTGGGACATTTCTCTGCCTTTTTTGGGGCATTTTGGGGCATTTCTCTGCTCTTTTTGGGGCATTTTTGGGGCATTTCTCTGCATTTTTGGGGGTATTTTTTGTTGCATTTCTCTGCTCTTTTTGGGGCATTTTTGGGGCATTTCTCTGCCCTTTTTGGGGCATTTTTGGGGCATTTCTCTGCATTTTTGGGGCATTTTTGGTGCATTTCTCTGCATTTTTGGTGCATTTTTTTGAGCATTTCCCTGCCCTTTTTGGGCATTTTTGGGGCATTTCTCTGCATTTTTTGCTGCATTTCTCTGCATTTTTTGCTGCATTTCTCTGCATCTCGGGGTGTCTGTTCGGGTCTGGGGGGGCCAGCCCGGCCCCGCCCCCGCCCTGACTCAGGGCTGTGGTTTCCCGTCTATAAACCACGGCCGGGAGCGCCCGGGGCGGCCCAGAGCCATGGCCGGGACCCGGGAGCCGTGAGCTGGGAGCACTGGGGGGAACTGGGATGGACTGGGATGGACTGGGATGGACTGGAAGGGACTGGGAGGGACTGGGGGGGACTGGGATGGACTGGGAGGGACTGGGGGGACTGGGATGGACTGGGAGGGACTGGGATGGACTGGGGAGGTAACTGGGATGGACTGGGATGGACTGGGAGGGACTGGGATGGACTGGGAGGGACTGGGATGGACTGGGAGGGACTGGGAGGAACTGGGATGGACTGGGAGGGACTGGGGGAACTGGGAGGGACTGGGATGGACTGGGATGGACTGGGATGAACTGGGGGGTAACTGGGATGAACTGGGGGGGTCACTGGGATGGACTGGGGGGTCACTGGGATGAACTGGGGAGGTAACTGGGATGGACTGGGGGGCACTGGGATGGACTGGGATGGACTGGGAGGGACTGGGGGGGACTGGGATGGACTGGGGGGTCACTGGAATGAACTGGGATGGACTGGGATGGACTGGGGGGTCACTGGGATGGACTGGGATGGACTGGGATGAACTGGGGGGTCACTGGGATGAACTGGGATGAACTGGGATGAACTGGGATGGACTGGGGGGTCACTGGGATGAACTGGGGAGGTAACTGGGATGAACTGGGATGAACTGGGGGGGTCACTGGGATGGACTGGGGTGAACTGGGATGGACTGGGGTGAACTGGGATGAACTGGGGTGAACTGGGATGGACTGGGGACCCTCAGGATTTGGGGGAACCTCAGGTTTGGGGGAATTTTGGGGCTTTGGGGGGACCCTCAGAGTTTGGGGGAGAACCCTCAGAATTTGGGGGGACCCCCAGGATTTGTGGGGACCCTCAGGGTTTCGGGGGACCCTCGGGGTTTGGGGGGACCCTCTCGGGGGGATCTCACCCTCAGGATTTGGGGGGTCCCTCAGAGTTTGGGGGCACCCTCAGGGTTTGGGGGGACACTCAGGGTTTTGGGGGGACCCTCAGGGTTTGGGGGAATTTTGGGGTTTTGGGGGGAACTCTCAGGATTTGGGGGAACCCTCAGGGTTTGGGGGGTCCCTCAGAGTTTGGGGGACCCTCTCGGGGGGGTCTCACCTTCAGGATTTGGGGGAATTTTGGGGTTTTGGGGGGGACCCTCGGGGTTTGGGGAGACCCTCAGGATTGGGGGGGACCCTCAAGAGTTTGGGGGGACCCGCAGGATTTGGGGAAATTTTGGGGCTTTGGGGGGGACCCTCAGGGTTTGGGGGAATTTTGGGGATTTGGGGGGACCCTCAGGGTTTGGGGGGCACCCTCAGGGTTTGGGGGGGAACCTCAGGATTTGGGGGGACCCTCAGGGTTTGGGGGCACCCTCAGGTTATGGGGGGACCCTCAGAGTTTCGGGGCGCCCCCAGGGTTTGGGGGTCCCTCAGGGTTTGGGGGTCCCTCAGGGTTTGGGGGTCCCTCAGGGTTTGGGGGAATTTTGGGGCTTTGGGGGGACCCTCAGGCTTTGGGGGAATTTTGGGGAATTTTGGGGCTTTGGGGGGGACCCTCGGGGTTTTTGGGGGAATTTTGGGGAATTTTGGGGCTTTGGGGGAACCCTCAGGGTTTGTGGGGACCCTCAGGGTTTGGGGGGACCCTCAGGGTTTGGGGGGACCCTTTTGGGGGGGTCTCACCCCCAAACCCCCTCAGACAGCGGCGCCCCCCCCGCGCGGCCCAGGAGCGTCCCACGGTGCTGACGCGCTGCTCGCAGGTGCGGGAACCCCAAATTTGGGGTTTTTTGTGGGGGATTTTTGGGGTTTTTGGGGTTTTTGGGGTTTTTTGGGGTGTGTCGGGATTGGGGGGGTCACCTCCTGCCCCCCCAAACCCCACAGGTGCCGCCCGAGGGGGGGTCCTGCCCCCCCCTGCTGCAGGTGCAGCACCCGGGGGTGTTGGTGATGAGGACTCGGCTGCCCCCGAATCACGGTGAGACCCCAAAACTTCCCCCAAATCCCCCCAAAACCTTCCCCAAATCCCCCCAAAACTTCCCCCAAAACCTTCCCCAAATCCCCCAAAAACCTTCCCCAAATCCCCCCAAAACCTTCCCCCAAAACTTCCCCCAAAACCTTCGCATAAAACCTTCCCCAAATCCCTCCAAAACCTTCCCCTAAAACCTTCCCCAAAACCTTCCCCAAATCCCCCAAAACTTCCCCCAAAACTTCCCCCAAATCCCCCAAAACTTCCCCCAAAACCTTCCCCAAATCCCCCCAAAACTTCCCCCAAAACCTTCCCCAAATCCCCCCAAAACCTTCCCCTAAAATCTTCCCCAAATCCCCCCAAAACCTCCCCCAAAACTTCCCCCAAAACCTCCCCCAAATCCCCCCAAAATTTCCCCCAAAACCCTCCCCAAATCCCCCCAAAACCTTCCCCAAATCCCCCCAAAACTTCCCCTAAAACCTTCCCCAATCCCCCCAAAAGTTCCCCCAAAATCTTCCCCAAATCCCCCAAAACTTTCCCCAAAACCTTCCCCAAATCCCCCAAAATTTCACCCAAAACCTTCCCCTAAAACCTTCCCCAAATCCCCCCAAAACCTTCCCCTAAAATCTTCCCCAAAACTTCCCCTAAAACCTTCCCCAAATCCCCCAAAACCTTCCCCTAAAACCTTCCCCAAATCCCCTCAGAACTTCCCCCAAAACCTTCCCAAATCCCCCAAAACTTCCCCCAAAACCTTCCCCAAATCCCCCCAAAACTTCCCCAAATCCCCCCAAAACCTCCCCCAAAACTTCCCCCAAAACCTTCCCCAAATCCCCCAAAACTTCCCCCAAAACTTCCCCCAAAACCTTCCCCAAATCCCCCAAAACTTCCCCCAAAACTTCCCCCA